>CM019148.1:147051182-147192765 GCA_009733165.1 Naja naja
GTTTTAAAACTTAGGAATGCTACCAGGGTTTGTTAGCTTCCTTCCAGGATGAAAAATATCTGTAGTAATGTTATTTCATTCCTGGTCTTCGTGAGCATCAAATTCTCCATAGTTCTTGAAATAGGATGCTTTGAGTCATTATGTATTTGATGGAAGAATTATGTATTTAGAATCAAGACAGAATATGTTTTTGCATAAAATTACATACGGGTTGATTGAAATACTGCATAGGATTAACAAACAGTGTAAAAATACCCTTCCGAGAAAAGTAAACTGAATGCCTTACTTTGATTTTTTCCCCCCTTCAATACAGAGATCTGTTCTTACTTAAGCATATCCACATTTGTAATTTACATTTAGCAGTCTTTTGGCACCAGGAATGCTGTTTTGCAATTATGCAAAGTCTTGAAAGGAGATTGGTCTTTATAGCAGAATTCAAAATACTGAAAACAATAGCAACAACAAGAAAGGTTTAGCCCAAATTACTGGCTGCAACAAACTTTCTACAACATAGATGTCTGATCTATTAGAGTTTAGAAGACTTCTGCTCAGATTTAGCAGACTTCTGTGCATAAATGACCACTTTGTGAAAGTGGTTTTTTGCACACTAAAATGCAAAGTAGCCAAGGCCATTCCTCACCTACAGCAAATGGTTTCTGTGTATGCCTGTGTATGTGTAAGGGTGGTTATGATGAATAATTCTCCTTACTTTTACCTCATGTTCAGTGATAGACAAATTGAACTTTCATCATACTTAATTATTTTGTGAAGTTATTTCTAGAAATCCTGTATCAGAGGTACAAAATCTTTTTATCAGTTTATAACTGTCAGTCTGATGAAGATTTTGTACCTCTGATCGATTCAATGGTGTCAAATGGGGTCACACTTCACTCCTTAAACCGCCCCTTAGCATCCTGTCCCTCAAAATCAGATTACTTTATTCCTTTTGGCGCCCAAAGCAATGTGTATCTGAAGGGTGGAGGGAGATCCAGATTTTAGCAGGACAAATAGGAGTCTTTCCTCTGCCAGACATATCTACTAAGAGCTATCTAAGTTAAATTCAACAGTGCTACTTCCAAGCAAATAGATGTTAGATCATAGTTTAAGGACAAAAAAAACCTCTATACAATTGCTAGACTTTATCATTTTGCACCCATTATCTAAAGAGATATTGCCAAGCAACAGTTTCACAACTTCTTTCTCTTGCTTGCTTTCTGCTTCTGACGTTGTAATATAGTGACTTTTCTGGAGTCTCTAAGTAGAATAAAATCTTAGACAAGTGAACTTCAAACAGAAGTGAGACCTTATTAAAATCTCTGAAAACTATTACTTTGAGGCTAGATTAAGCCATAGGGAAAGAAAATGAAATCAAGATTTGTGCTCTTTTTTCCAATTTGGAGACTCAAATCTGGTGAACTGCACCTAGTATGGTCATGTAAGCACTCCAGCAAGGTCCTAATTTGGGTATGATCCTAATGAGTGGACATCAGTTCTCCAAATTCCCATGCTAGGAACTTGAAGTTATAATTACACACGTGGAGGGCATCCAGGTTGGAAAGACTGACTATACAAGGGTCTGTTAAATAATGTCTTATCTGATGTTCATTTCATCAGATACTAGGAAATAACAAAAATGATCAGGTAATAGCCCTATCTGGAATCTAAATGGTTCAAACCTTGGAATGCTTCAAACACATTTCAAAATAATGGCATGCAGTAGAACAAGGGCAAGTCTACAAGTGGGCAACACACTGGTTGTGGATATTATTGAAAATTGAAAATATTGTCCCATCCCTACTTAAAACAAGGATGGCCCTTCAGTTTAAATGCCAATCAGCTGGACTGACGAACAAAATCTAGAGAGGAGAGTGGAGTTTCCAAAGACAGTGGCAAGTTATAGCTGATGTTGGACATGCTTGCAAAGTTGTTTCAGATTCAATTGTTTCATTTGCAAAAAAATAAAAATAAAACAAAAACCCTATCACTACCACCTTATTTTGCAAAGACAGTTGGCACTCGGAGAGGATATTCACTTCCATCCCATAGCAAGAAAAATCACTGCCTTGATTTGCCATAAGCCCTTTGGTTCCTATGTATGACCCAGAATTTTTAGCAGTTTTGCCCTCTTTCCATTAATGTGGTGTCCTTTGTAGGTGGTATGATGGCAATCAATTTTGTTTGCATTTCCAGTTCTTGTCTTTGATGCAGCAATCCTGGCTGCCTTACCTTGGGTGTGTTAAGGAGCAGTGGTCTCTACTGTCTCTTCTATCCTGGCCCTGTGGTTCCACAAAATCACATTCCTTTCACCCCAGACATTTTGCTCTCCTATGCTGAGCAAACACTATCAATTACAAGCAGTGCCTCTACTCTGTCTCCTTTGGCTGAGGCCAAGCACCAGCTGCCAGACTGGTCAAACTGCTCTACCTCTTCCTAGGATGAGAGGCAGAACAAGATGTTTGCTATGCCAGGTTCCTCCTCTCCGTGAAGAGCTTAAGGAAAATAATTTACTTTGCCTTCTTTCTTGGATTCCCTGGAGACTGCTCCTTTGAAGCGTGTGCATCTACATAGGAAGCTGCCCTTGTTTCCTTTGGGATCACCCAACCTGACACACCGTTGCTGGACAGAAGAGAAGAGAGGAAGATACTTCCTTTCATCCTGTCAGTTGGATTTTCATTTATTTTAGAGTCAAAAGGAAAAGCAGCTTTAATTTCCTCCTCTGATGCTGAATATGTGACCAAGCTATCCTTTTGCCCTATAATATTCTTCCATCTTCATAACTGTAAGAGAGGTTGGATGGCTGCAAGGAGATGAATTACAATTTCCATCCACACTGATTAATTTTTGGTTTCATAGCCCTGGTCATCAAAGGCTTTACAAGAAAAGGGAATGTCTCTGATTCTACACAGGATGGCTCGTAGGTATGTCTGTTCATGGTGGTGAGTGTGATTGGAAACACAGAGCATTTTGTGAGGCCTGGGATTGTGCCAGCCAATGAAATGGCAAGTATTACTTGACTATCCAAGCAGTCATATAAAAGCCCCATCTTTTCAGTTTGCTGTAGAACTCTGTAAATTCCTCCTCAGTCATACATGCCTCACCTAGGATCTCATTAATAGTTGTACACCCAGATGCCCTACTGTATAAATACTAGAGGCCTACTGCTTTAGTTTTGACCCATGGTAGCTTTAATTTTCTTAAAAGTGGAAATTACCTTTTCATATTTCTCTTTAGAGTTACACTCTAACAAGGCATAGAAATTAATTCTTTGCAGTTCACAGCAGGCAGAAACTGAACAAGCTACAGCAGTTACCTTATTGCATCTCCATGCCATAATTTACCTCTGCCTGCGAAATCATGGTCGAAAAGCTATGGAGATTTCTGGACAAAACCCTCATTGGAATTAAATGCATTCAGTCTTTCTGCTGTTACAAGTAAAAAGTAAACACCACTGAGACAAATATTTGGCATCACTTTACTAAAACACTCCACTTAGTTCACGGGGCGTGGGGTGGGAAGCAACATTGAGATGGCACACAGCAAAAGAAAAGTTACCTTTTAAAATGGCAAACAAACAGATTGGCACTACAAGGAATTAGAGGGCAAATAACACATTTGGAAGTTTACAAGAATTTTCCGGCTTCTTTCAAGTAAGATTTTAAGGCCTGTCAGACTATTTAAAATCTGCAGTACACTAATATACTAAATTAGTATCCTCAACCCAAATAAATACCTGAACTAGCTGTCTTTTCTCTAATATATACCCTAGTTAGATATTAATAGCATAAGACATTTTATGTTAGTAGAGCTACACAAAGTGAAAATTGGGCCAGATAAAACTGCATTACCACACTGTTGTATTAGCTTTCTTAATCATTTGCCAAATTCTTTTTTGGCTTGGAATGAATTGATAGCCACAATTTCAGAAGTTAAACAGAAGCAGTAATAAAAAATGAGATAGAGGGAGACGACTTAAGCATAAGCAGAACAAGCAATCAGGTTTTTATATGGGTGTTATTTCCCAAGTCAACAAGAATTAAGATGGCAGCAGCTAATCCAGAAATTGGGAGCAAGATAAAACAAAAAGGGACTGAAAGTACTCAAACGCTTTTTCACCTCATGTGTTTTGTCTTCAAAGGGCAAACTCGATTGTTTGTTCGAGGAAGCAAAGGATGAGGAAGGAGGATGAGGAGGAGGAGGAGAGGAGAGGAGGAGGAGGAGGAGAGGAAGAAGAAGAAGAAATAAAGAAGAAGAAGAAGCAGAATAAATAAAGACAAGAATAGAAGAAATGAAGATCTACTCAAGCTTCACTTGGTTCTTGATGGCAGGAATGGAGGGATAGTGCCAGACAGTTGAGACCGGAGGAGGGGGGAATGAAAGGATAAACACTACTGCTGAAAATGGGGCATGGAAGGATAGGTTCTGACAGGATGGTGTGGGAGGGGGATGGGCTGATTGTATTTTGCAAGTCATCTTGGTCATTCACCCTCTCTGAGAGTTTGTGGAGCATTGGGGTATATTCGTGCCCTTCGTAGTCCCCTGAATCATGCATTGGTTGTGGGATTTTTAGACCGCTGCAGGGACTGTGTTGTAAACTGGATAGATCGTACTTATTCTCCGTTATGTATGCAGAGTTTGAAATGATTGGTTGTTGTTGTAAAGTGTTTGAAATCATTGGTTGTGCGCGGAAAACCCTGCACTCTGATTATTGGCAGTCGCCGCAGCCGGCTATAAATAGCTGCCGCGCTGAGCCATTCGGGTCCGTTCTGAGCTGAAAGTCACAATAAAAAGAGCTGAAGCACCGCTCTGTCTCTCCATGCAAACTTAACACTGGCACGAAGGTGGGATTTTCCCAAGGAGAAGGCAACACGGAACAGAAGAGTGAGATGGCTGCGCTGAACACCCCCCAGCCCCATTCGATCCAAAGAATGAAGACTGGAGTCGTGCAGATCGGTTTCAGATGTATTTAGAAGGAAACGATCTGGCCTCCATTTCTGAGCAACGGAAGAGAGCGTTCTTTATTACGGTCCTGCAGTCTTCAAGATGCATGAAGGCATTGGCTGCCCCAGCAGACATGAAGGTAATGGCATGGTCTGATCTGGAAAGACTTTTTAAGGCACACTACACGCCTTCAAGTATCGGCCTCATTAGGAGACACACGAGTTTTATCGCCGTGATCAGGAGAAGATGAAAGTCAGTGACTTCGTGGCAAGTTTAAGGAACATTGGGGTGCAGCAATTCAGCGTTTTAGAGGAGGCCATGCGCGATCGTTTTGTATTGGGCCTTAAAGACAAGGTCTTGCAGAGCAAATTACTTATGAAACCAAAAATTACGCTGAAAGAAGCCATAGATGAAGCAACCTCAGCAGAAGCCACCAAAACCCTCAGCAGCAGCCATGAGAAAGATGAACAAGACTACGGGCCATTCTGATGGTGAAAAGACCACCACAACTCATTTTGATGAACTTGAATCTGAGTCAGAATACAGGAGAGAAGAAGGAATTAACAGACTCAGAATGGAGCAGAAACGAATGACCTGGGAAGAAAGAGGCGAGATTTCCATTGCATAGGTTGTGGGGAAACCACCTCAGCACTGAATGCAAATTCCTGGATGCCATTTGCCTCCGTTGTGAAAAAGAGGGCACATTGCAAGAGTCTGCAAATCATCCAGAACTCCACCAAACAGAAGGAAGTTTGTTGCAAACAACAAAGACAGAGAAGTCAAACCAAACAACACCAGTGAGAAAATGGGGCCAGCACAGAAGCAAATGGAAAAATGAAACTCATCAAACAGTAACTATTGGTCATTCTCTTCATTAAATAATAGGAAAGTGCATGTCAAGGTACTTATTGAGGGAAGACCTTGCCAAATGGAAGTCAGGTTCATACTCTATCCATGGTGTCATGGGACACTATTCAAAGACTAATACCAGACATTCAAAAGTCTCATTTCAAAAAACAAGCACTAACTCTTAAAGACTACCAAGGAACAAGATTCCAGTAGTTGGAACAAGAGAATTCAACGTGAAATTCAAAGGCCACATCAAACGCCTACCACTGACCATCGAGATAAAGATCCAAGTTTGCTGGGACTGAGTGGTTCAACCCGCTGGGCATCGGTAACTGGCATCAATCACGGAGCAACACTGATTGGGAAGAATCATTGAAGTCTGAGTTTCCAGAGGTCTTCAGCAATGGATTAGGCAAGTACTTGGGGACCCCTATCACTTTTAACCTAGATCCCAAGGTACAACCAATCCATTTAAAACCCAGGAGGGTACCATTTGCCTTGAAGGAAAAAATCGATGAACAATTAGATAAACTAATAGCCCAAGGGTACTAGAGCCCACAGACCACTCCAGGTGGGAGACACCCATAGTCACGCCAGTCAAGGCTGACGGTTCTGTGAGAATCTGCGGGATTACAGGGGACATTGAACCATGCGCTACAACAGAGCACATATCCGGTTCCAGTGGTTCATCATTTATTACATTCTCATGGGGGCACAGTCTTTGCCAAACTGGACCTGGCCCAGCATACCAGCAGTTAACAGTAGACGATTTAACTGCAGAAGCTCAAACCATTGTAACCCATCGGGTGCATTCAAATGCAAGAGGTTACAATTGAGTAAGTGTGGCACCAGGCATATTTCAAAGCCTTATGGAGAGGATGCTACAAGGGTTACCTGGGTGGTGCCTTATTTTGATGACGTTTTAATCTCTGCTGAAAATGACACTCATTACATGAGAAACTCAGAGAAGTCCTGACCAGGTTCAAAAAGCAGGGTTAAAAGTAAAAAGAAAAGTGTACACTAAGAACTGACAAAGTAGAATTCTTGGGATATATGATTGATAAACAGGGCATCCACCCCACAGAAGCCAAAGTCCAGGCAATCAAAGAAGCCCCCAGACCAAAATGCAAAACTGACTTGCAAGCATTCCTGGGACTTGTTAATTTCTACCATATGTTTCTACCTCAGAAAGCAACCACTGCAGAACCCTACATAGATTACTGGATAAAAAATCTGCATGGGTTTGGGGCACAAAATGAAGAAACTGCATTTAACAATATCAAGAGACTAATCACTTCTGATTGTGTATTGATACAGTTTTCTGAGAATTTACCTGTAGTATTAACTTGTGATGCATCCCCTTGTGGAGTGGGGGGAGTGTTGAGCCACAGGCTTCCCAGTGGGAGGGAAGCTCCCATTGCTTTTTACTCTCTCACTTTAACTAAAGCAGAGAGGAACTACAGTCAACTGGACAAAGAAGCTTTGGCAATCGTTGCAGCAGTCAAGAAGTTCCATGAATACGTCTATGGAAGAAGATTCACCATTGTCACAGATCACAAACCACTTTTGGGAATTGTGGCAGGAGATAGACCAACGCCAGTCATCCTGTCACCCAGAATGCTGAGATGGACTGAATTCCTTGCTGCTTATTCATATAAACTTATCCATAGACCTGAAAAGACATTGGGCACGCAGATGCTTTGAGTCGCTGCCCACTTCCTTATGCACTGAGGACCCTGCTCCTGAAACTTACACTTTTTTCTAGAAACTGTTGCCAAGCTTCCAGTCCATGCTGCTGAAATTGCTAGAGAAACTGCCAAAGACACTTTATTGGCTCCTGCTGGGCTAAAAAAGGTTGGCCATTCAAGATCTACCTCAGGTTTCCCAACCTTTCAAATCTAGACAAACTGAATTATCTGTCTTAAGGGGATGTATTCTGTGGGGTAACAGAGTGGTTATTCCTGCAAAACTTCAAAAGAGGTCTTGGAAATGTTACATGAGGGTCACCGGGTATTGTCAGAATGAAGGGATTGGCCAGGAGTTATGTATGGTGGCCAGGTATAGACAAAATGGTTGAAAACTGGGTTGCATCCTGTCCAAATTGTCGAAACAAGGCCTGCCCCACCCATCGCCCCCATACAGGAATGGGAATGTCCTAGGGCCCCTGGTCCAGGATTCATATTGATTTTGCTGGCCCTACCAGAGGCCACACCTTTCTCATTGTGGTAGATGCATACCAGATGGTTGGAGGTTATCCCTATGTCATCCACCACAGCTGAGGCTGTTATCAAACAGCTTAAGAAACTTTTGTAACTCATGGGTTACCTGATGTGCTTGTTTCTGACAATGGTCCTCAATTTACTGCCAACCTTTTGAATCATATCTAGCACAACAGGGTATCAGACACTCTACAGCCCCTGGGCATCCTTCACTAACGGCCACTGAATGCATGGTACATTTTACTAAAGAGAAACTCCAACAATTGGGTCCAGGGGACATCACTGAGAAAGTTGAAAAACTACTCAGTATCCAACACATCACTCCTAACCCATCCACTAATTTAACTCCAGCCAGCTTTTGATGGGTCAAAACTCAGGTCTACTTGGACCTTCACCCCACTTATGCACCCAACGCACCATTAGATTCCACTAGCAAACTCTCAATTCTCCATGGGTGATTTTGTTTATGCTAAAACCTTGTAGGTGAACCATTGTGGATTCCTGCAGAGATAACCCAGGTTACAGGCCCCAGGTCTTACAGGGTTCAAACTGAGGATGGTGCCTTGTGGAGTAGGCACATAGACCAGTTACGTCCAGACTGCCTCTGGAGCACTCCTGCTCCTCTCTGGATTTCATCCCCACAGCCTTTTCTAGGGGAGAAGGGGAGATAATGGAGGTAATGAGCAAGCAAGAATCAACCCCATGTGTAACGAGCTAACACGACAGGAACCATCCCAAACCCTGTCACAGTCCCAACAACCATTTTACAAATGGAGGATTGCACATCATTACCAGACTTAGAGGATAACACTGGGTTGGAAATAGATTGGGAGGAGAGACCAGGGGTCAACCAAGCTTGGAACTCAGGACAGCCTACAGAGTTGCCCCTCATGGGAGTCTGACAACCAATTAAAAACAAGCTTCAGTTCAAATCCCAACAAAGGTTATAAAACCCAGATACTCTCAGCACCTCAGCCCTTTTTTTCTTGATCTCCTTCAAGCATGTGATCATCTTTTCTGAGCTCCAGACCATGTGGTCCTGTTCACCATTAAACTTTCCAAGCAGCCTCCATGTTTCCAGTGTCTTTTTCCCCACTTGGAACTGAACCCAGAAGGATATTTCTTTCAAACTAACACTCCCCTGTCACAAACACCCCTGTGTTGAGGGAGGGGTGTTCAGTTCTAACATAGATGGATTCTTTTGCCTCTTTTAAACCAATGGTCCTCTCTATCCAAAATGTGGATTCTGTGTCTTCAAAAGAGTGACTTTTGTCTTTCAAATGCAGATGAGCCTTGTCCCAATGGGTTTGATCTCCTACATTGTGCCATACACTTCCACTCACCCACACCACACCTATACACATGTGCCATCAGAACTGGATGACAAGTGAAACGTTTTCTTCTTCTTCCTCAAAGGGGAAAAAAAACAATCTAGTTGCCTTTTGAAGGAAAAAAAGCACCTTTGAGACAACTATGACTTGAATGGTTGAGAAACTCCACAGACATTTTTTTTAATCATACCATGTTTGCAAGAAAGAGCTGGAGAGGGGAGGGGGAGAGTTAAGATCACCGGGAACAACCTTCTCTGGGATCATACTATTCACTTGTCTAGTTTAGTACTGGCAATAGCAGTCCAGGAATACCTACGTGAAGAATGAAGTGGACCTTCTGCTTGCCAAGCCTTTGCCCCATCATGAAATCTCCACTGCTCTGCCTCATTTCTCCACATTTCATTTAATACTGATGGGGAAAACCTCTTCTTGCTTCATCTGGGCAGCTTTTTAATATAATGCATGAGAGCCAGATGAAAAACATTCAGGTCTCTGTGGTAGTTTAGCAGTATTCTTTCTGCCGGGGCCTAAAAACATGGCTGTTCCAACTCGCTGACCTGGACTGAGGGCGGGCTATATGGGGAGTCTTAATGATTGCTTTTTAGTGTTTTAAATTACAATTTGGGTTTCTATTGGATTTAATTTCTTTTTAACTGTATATTTGTATCGTTTTATTATGCACCCAGCCTTAGGGAGATGGGGCGGCTTAGAAATCCAATTAATAAATAATAATAATAATTCTGCACTGTGGATCACCTCTCCTGTGCTCTCAGTGCTGGGACCTCTAACTCTTGACTCGTTCAGCATGTTTTCCCCTTGCAGAGAAATGCATGGATTGTCTCCTTCCACTTTCCCGTAACCCTCATCAAGAAACAACTCACCAACAATGTAATTGTGAACCCTAGCCCATTAGAAAAAGCAGAACACTAAACTTCCCTCCAAGCATCCTAATGCTGAGATTTTATCCCTCTGTGCTTCTAAATATTTCTGTTGCTTTTTAGAATGGCATGGAGCAGAGTTAGCTCTCGATTCCTTAACATTTATTAAGAAAGATCCCAAGTAAGCAACAAGACACAGAAGGTGGTTCCAAAATGCCAAGAACCTCAAGTCAGGCAGCATCTGACAACCTATTGGAGGCTTGCAAGGTTGACAGTGAAACAGGCCTCTGATTGGCTCAGTAACAGTGAGGGCTGGGAACATCCAGGGTCACTTAGGGAAGGTGGTGTGGCTTCTCGGTGAGGGAAAAGGAGCTCACGGATAGGCAAGAAATGCAATCAATTAACTGTTCAGTCTAGACAGTGGGGAACTGCTAGATTCAACTTCTGCTTCACTGGGTGACCTGGCAACCTGAAGGAGCAACACGTGGCTGAAATACATTTTTGCATTGATTTTGAGCTAGTGAGCCAATCTTCTGGTTGCTGGCATCAAAACATTAACAAGTCGGCTGTTCTCTTGACACTGAGTTGAGGCTAAAAAATACCCTTCCATTTTGAACAGAGTTAGAATAACTGACCCTTCCTATCAATCACAGGAACCCTATCCAGGGGCTAAACTGCCCTTCAAACACTTATCCTCTGTCCCAGAGCTATGCTTTGACAGCAAGAGAGTTCAGCAGCTTGCAGAAATGTCTTGGTAGCCAGCCCACATTTTTCAAATTCATGCTTGTCAGGAGTGCAATTACATTTCCTGGTTGTCTTGGGGGGCGAAAATAAAAAGATTGCCAAATAGATATCTTCACTAAGATTAAATTGTGGCTTATTAATAGTATAATATAGCAAATTTATTTGCTAACCCCCACCCCCTTGGAGGGCTCCCCATGCAAAGGGCAAAGATTAATTGGGGGAAGCTTTCTGAACAAGTAAATATTGAAGTATCTAACTAGTATCACTTTAGGGATCTGACATGTATCTTCATCCTTGGAAAAGCTAATCCACTGAGGTTTTGCCATCTAGCAGCATTCTGGTTTTCTTACTATTTTAAGGCTAAGCAAAACTATTGAAGATCTGAAGTCTCCATCGGAACTCTTTTTCTTCCTCAAGATCAAGGACTGTGAACTTCGATGAATAATTTTCATTTATGGAAAAGACTTAAATGCAGATTACTGTATCTCCCTAGAAATTGTTTGGATCATTGTCTTTCCCAAGAATGCAAATTCCAGCCTCTGTTCATTTACGTCTGTTAACTCATTGAGACGCATTCCAGTTTAGGATGGTCCATCCCCTGACACTATGTGGGTGTGGGTGTAAATCAGCTGAGTGGAAGAGAGGCTGATTAAAATAACAGCACCAGTTGTCATGTGGCAGGGATAACAATACTGCCATAGGACTTAAAGCTGGCTCTCAGAAAACCATGTCAGATATATTGCTGATGATCCAGTAGAATGTCATTTTATTTTGAAATGGCCATGGGAAAACACATTAGAGTTTTGCATAGTGGATCTAGATTTCTGATACATGGCAGAAGTACAAGCAACTTCCTAGCCAAAGGTAACATACATGTGATATTTTCCTGAAACTTTTGTATATATTGGCTGGGATGCCATTGTGAGGAAGTATGTAAAACAGATGCCATCCTTTCTTCATTCTTTTTTTTTTAAACCTAAACTCCAGACTCAGTCAAGGAAGAATGCACAGCAAGGAGTGAAGGAATACCCTGTGTTCTTAACTGTTGTGTCAGGAAGTGGCATTTTATCAGGGCAGGGATTGGGAAATCAACGGATTTTTTTTTTAAAAAAAACTTGTTTCTGTTAATCTACTAACTTTTAAGAAATTAAGCAGGGGTGGGATCCGACCGGTGTAACTACTGGTTTGTGATTTTACATTTTGTGCTGCGCGTGCGTGTATATCGTCATCTAACTGCCTGGACAGCTGAGCAGCGCTGCGCGCGGGTGTGCAGCAGTTGAAAAAGCACTTTTTTCCTGCTTTTTCAACCACAGCTGTGTCGCGCAAAGCAGCTGCGGTTGAAAAAGCAGGAAATAAAGGTCAAGTAAGAGCCCAGGTGGGCGGATGGGCCAAAACAGCAGCAGACATAGAACCGGTTCTATCTATGCTCTCTGTTTGCTGCTTTTCAGAGCAACTGGTTCTACAGAAGTGGACAGAATCGGTAGAATCCCACCCTTGAAATTAAGTATGCAGTATGCTGTTTTTCTAATCCCTTGTTAATTTGTAAATTACAACTGGGCAAGAAGGAGAATAAGAAGCAAATTCATGGACAAGAAAGCCAGTCCTAAAGTACAGGATATCAGTCCTTCATTGAAACATTCCTGAAACATTTTCTCTAAAGTCACATCTTAAAACGGACTTGAAGTTGCACAACTCACCAGGTCATAATTTGGTTTGTTCGATTTCCACTTAGTGCAATACTGGTAGTCCTCAACTTATAACTATAATTGTAATTGAGTCCAGAATTATGGCCATAAGTTATGTTGATCTTTAAGGAGGGTCACCATGTGACTGCACTCAATTTTATGGCCCTTTTCTGCAGCAGTCATTAAGCAAATGCCATTGCACCCAATGGGCGTTGCTTGCCAGAAACGGAAAGGACATGTTGGTTTCCTGCCAAAAAAAGGTAATAAATTGTGGTTATGTGACTAAGGGATGCCACAAATGGACATAAATCTGGTCCAGAGGCCAAGTCCCTGGACTGCGATTATGTGACATGGGATAGGGGGCATTGAAACTTTGAAACTGAGTCATATGTAGCTCTAGTAAGGTCTGTCATAACTTTGAAGAGTTGCTAAGCGATTGGTAGCAAATTGAGGACCACCTGTATAGGAATCGTGTTTCATGGCTTAGCAAAAGGTGTGAGCCAATTTTATTCAATTAAAACATGGTTGAGTAGATATACTTTGGACAGAAATGTGATACCAGTCATTTTGGACAACTCTAATTTTATGAGCAAGTGTGTGGAGCCCACTGCCTAAAACTAGGTTATGTTAAACCCAAATGGGAACTTTGCCCAAATGCATTATAGCACAATACTACAGTAGAGAAGAACTCAGCAGAGAGACAGAAGGAATCCCCTCGCAAGTGCCAACTTGCCCAGAGACATTTCTAACCCTCAACCCACAGAGTTCCATTAAGACGCTGTCAAGAATCTTTTTCATGCCTTCCATAAACAGCAAGAAGGCTTGGTGTGTGCAACATCTCATGTTGCTAAATACATTTGGATGCTACACATTCTTCTTGAAATGCATGGAGGGGAAAGAGTTGGAAAGAGCAACTAGCTTACTTCTGCAAATAGCCTGCTCCAATTTTGAAAGTTAACCTGGGTCCCTGATCAAACCTTTTCTTTCCAAACCCTACCAATCAGAAAGCGTTATCATGCTGCTACAGGTTGCCTTGCTTCCAATTAGCCAGATGTTTTCTCTTCCTGTGTATTTAAAGTGTATCGATGCAACTTTGTAACTCAGATGCAGCCATAGTTCTCCCCTCCATAACTTTCTGAGACTGACAGATTCTCTAATCCTTGCCCCCGAGTGTTTTCCCTTTGTGGCCTCCCCCTGAAACTCAGCCAACGATAATTTGTTGCTGTGAATGGCTTATTATGATGATGAAGGGGTGAACTTATTCACTAGTCTGCAAGTGCTTGCACCTCTGAGCAGGGTTGCTCAGAGACCAGCCCCACTGGGTTTGGCAGGAGGTACCCTGCCAGTAAAGGGCACATTGGACAGCAGCTTTTATTAAAGGTGGGTCAGACACAAGGGGGATTTATTAATTTATTTTATTTTTTTATCCCACCTTTAATACTTTATAAGTAAAGGTAGAGAACGTACATAGTACTCCTTCCTCTTTGTATTTTCCCTACAAGAACAACCTTGTGAGGTGGGTTGGAGTGAGAGTGACTGGCCCAAAGTCATCCAGCTGAGTTTCCTGCCTAAGGTGGGACTAGAACTCCCAGTGTCCCATTTTCTAGCCTGGTGCTTTAACCCCTAGGCCAAATAGCTCTCTGCTAAGCTGACGGCACCACATTTCAACAGTGTCATGCCCCTGTCGGAGTCTGAATCTGAGGAGAAAGCCTGACAGCTGACAGGGAGTGGGATTGTGGCTCCGCTGGCTGTGAGGGATTCTGGGGAAGGGCAAAGTCTGGCTTGGCAGAGCAGGGAAGAGATAGAACAAGGGAGCGGGAGTTCAGAGGAAGAACCAGGCCCACCCACTCTTCATCCTAGAGCATGCAGGGAGGAGCAGAGAAGAGAGCAACGTGGGTTGCATGGCTTTCGAGGGAGGAGAGGGCCCTGATTCCCTTCTCTAGCCACAGCTGGGAAGACAGTTGATAAGAAAGGCAGGCTGCGTGTGGCAGGCTGCTGGGAGCAAAGTGATTTTATCCTGTGTTGTCGTGGCTTATCTGTGTTCTCAGCGTCTTCCCAACCATGTGAGTTTTGCCATGCCTTCAAGCCTGAGATTCTTGTTCCTGCCCTGCCAAACTAATTGCTTCATTTTAGTTTGTTTGGACTTTAAGTTACAGTTTGTATTGCTCATGTTTTGGACTTAATTTTCCACAGTCAAAGGCTGTTCCTGGGAGAGTTTTTCTCCAGCCAGAAGGTAACCTGGACACTGGGGGCAAAGTTGGAAATAATAAAGAGACTCTTATTGCTTATCGGACTGTGTTGCCTTTGTACCACACCCCGGGTCATCACAAACAGCTTGTTCCTCATCCCTGGCTAGTTGAGTCTGGCTGCAGGTATTTGCTAATGAATAAAGGGAATTTGGGACATGATCAGAAGCACTGAATTTTTCATGATTCAATGTACATGAAAACCCAAATATAGCCTTCTTGGTTCTTAAGGGAGAAAAATCGGCATACCTTTAAAATGTCACACAAGTATTAACTGAGCAACCATTTGATTTCTTTGGGACTTCATTTAGCATGGGAAAGCTCTAAGAATTCAACAGTTTGTATATTCTTTTTATGGAGCTTTGGTTCGGGCCCAGATGTGAATCTCAGACATTTCGTTATGTATTTAATTTATACTTCATCCTTGGAGGAGGGAGTTCATCCTTCATCCCTCTCCTGTCTCGCAATGTATAAATAAATTTGCTCAGCTGTGGTGGTACAGTAGTTAGAAAGCAGCATTGCAGGCTAATTCTGCTCAGTGCCAGGAGTTCGATCCTGCCCGGGTCAAGGTTGGCTCAGCCTTCCATCCTTCCAATGTCAGTAAAAAGAGGACCCAGATTGTTGGGGGCAATAGGCTGACTCTGTAAACCACTTAGAAAGGGCTGTAAAGCACTCTGGAATGATATATTGTTCATTACTCTTTAATGCAGTTGAAGAGATTTCGGCACCTCTTTATTTCTCCTTCTTTGTAGCAAATGTTTCAACTAGTTTCTGTACTAATTGTCATTTTTGCCTTTGTGCATGATATATGGTTTTCTTCAAAAGAAAAAGATGAGTTGGAAAAACTTCGCAACTTCACTGTTCCCTCCACTCCTTTCTAGGTAAAGAAAAGATAAAATATTCCATACTTCTATTACAGTTGTTTCAAGGAAAAGAAAATCACTTTCCTTTTATTGAACAATTTTCAATGCTTCTTGATAAGCCATTTGTCCTTCTGGCCTTTTTCACAATAAAATCGTACATGTTTTCCTTTTTAACTCAAAATTATAGTGTAGTTTCCCTAATGTGAAGTTCATTACAAGTGTTAGGACTGCCTTGGCATAGGAATCAGAGAGCTGTAGTTTCACTTCATCTGGGTAGCATTCAGGTCTGGAAAGGTTATTGCAGTGGGACTAGATTCAACAATTAGGAGGGAATGATGTTTTAAAATTTTATCCTGCCTAGAAAAAATATGACCTTTGCTTCTGTTCAGCTATGCAATCCTACAAGTCAAGGTAAAAAAAAGGCAGAGCCAGGTGAAATTGATAACTATACTGATTTTAATTCTGTGTGTGAATAATAAAAAGTGGTGAATGTAATAACACACATATGCTATATGATGTTACTAATATGCCCAGTTATGCAACATTTTGTGAAAAATGTGCAACATTTTACAATTTTACAGGTTTCAAGACCAGTCTCCCTTCTGGGTGGGAAAGGTGTTCTGTTCAATATTGTCATGTTGTTTCTATGAAAAAAAAATACATAGTTATTATTATCAGACTTTAAAAACTTAAACTATTATATAGAAGTGGATTACAGTAGTCCAAAAGGTCATAAAATGGAGCAAAGCTCACTTAACAACTGTCTTGCTTCAGTAATGAAATTTTTGGGGTTAATTGTGATAGTAAGCCAAGGATTACATGTATATTTTCATGTGCTTCCTCATAAGTTAATGATTGCAAAAAGAGCAATTAATGAAGAAAAAATTTAGAAAACTTTACAAAATCGAAAGAAAGGCTTACTATAATTTTCTATCTGGAAAATGTTATCTCTCTGTCTGTTTTCTGTCTGTCTATCCATCCATCCACCTACACACCCACCCATCCATCCATCCATCTATCCAATTCAGAGAAGCCGGATAGTGGTTAGAGCATTGCTTATCCTGGCTGGTACCTACCTTACAAAGGGTACAAAGACCACCTAATATTTCACTTACCTACCTAAAATATGAGAGTGACATGAACTAGGAGAGTCGTGCTGGCTCAGTCCTCACCCAATTAACAAGGTCCATGCCAGATGCTGAGGAACCATGACGACATCAGCAAAGAGTATGGGAAGCTGAAGAAGTGCCAGGACCTGAAGGAGAAACTAGAGAGGATTAGAAAGTAAAGGCCAAAATGGTCCCTGTGGTGGTAGGAGCACTCGGAGCTGTGACTCCTAAATTGGGAAAGTGGCTTCAACAGTTCCCAGGAATGACTTCAGAGCTCTCTGTCCAGTATATAAAAAAAGAGCCAATTAGGTGTAGTGGTTAAGGCACTAGGTTAGAAACTGAGAGACCATGAGTTCTAGATCTGTCTGAGGCACAAAGCCAGCTGGGTGACTTTGGGCCAGTTGCTTTCTGTCAGCTCTAGGAAGGAGGCAATAACAAATTACCTCAGAAATCTTTCCCAAAAAGCTGCAGGGACTTGCCCTGGCAGTTGCCAGGAGTCAAAACTATATCATCCATGCAGTGGTGGGATTCAATTTTTTTTTACTACCAGTTCTGTGAGCGTGGCTTGGTGGGTGTGGCAGGGGAAGGATACTGTAAAATCTCCAGTCAGAGGTGGTATTTGCCGGTTCTCCGAACTACTAAAAATTTCCGCTACAAGTTCTCCAGAACTGGTCAGAACCTGCTGTATACCACCTCTGCATCCATGTCTGTATCATATATATTTCTCTCTCTCAGAGAACAATAAAAATGAAGGTTCCAAAATGTTAAAGGCCAGTTTGGTATAGCGGTTAAGAAAGACCAGGACAGGTGAAACACTGTCTAACCTCAGCTATGGAAGTACAATGAGTGATTTTGGGCTATTAATTCTTTTTCATTACAGCCTAACTTGCAGGATTGTTGATATGGAGTAAAATACAAAGCATTCCCTATCTAAGTTACCTTCAGTTCCGGAAGAAAAGTGCAATATAATTCTAACACAATTAGCATCAAATTTACAATTCTGATGACTCCTGATTCTGATAGAGGATTTGAAAGGGGCCACGTGGTTGCTAGCAAGCTTATTCTTAATTTGAATGTCTTTTTTCTTTTTTAAATGGAGTTTCTTGGGTTAGTAAACCCAAGACCTCCTACGTGTCTTTTATTCTCTTCACTGATTAGCATCTCATTTGGCTGTATGGGCTCAGGAGCCCCAATGTGTCAGTAAATTTACGAAAGAATATCATCTGAAAACCTAGTTTCTCTTTTTCCAAGGAAGAAAAATCCAAAAAGGCCTTCTTAACTTCCCCCTGCCCAAAGGTGGGGGAGGACAGTTATAGTAGCTGCAAAGAAAGGCAAGTGTATACATGTATATAATGAAAGCCATTTGTAATCCAAGGAGCATTCACACACACACACACACACACACAGAGACCAGTTTGCTGGCGCAAACCTTCTTTGCCGTACACCTGCGTTCCATAAAAAGAGAGTCTGCAGACTCCAAATAAATAAATAAAGGCATAACATGCAATTTATTGCTCCTCTGTACTGCAATATAATTAATGTTTCTATTCGAGGAGAATTAAAAGGAGGGAAGGGCGAGAAAGCACCTCCAAGGAGAGATCACACATATCTGCCTGGTTGAAACAATTAGTTTATTCTTTGCCTGAGATCTAAAGCCATAAAGGACCACGGATCGTTGTTGACTGGCTGTGTCAATCTACAAGGTTACTTTGATCCATTCTGGCATAGAAAATGACTAAGAGTCTGAAAAAGTGACCTCACAGCATTGCAGAGCCTCTCTTCCCCCTGCCTAGATAAGCAAGTCCAGTCATAAGGCATTATTGATCTGAGGCAGATGAATAAAGATCACAAGACCGAAGGCCTCTACGTTGCTGCATGATTCAGCAAGCAACTTCAGAGCCTCAGATGCCAGTCCTCCTCTGTGATCCTTTGCCAAAACAAGCCTTGATAAGAACATTTGCATATTCTTTCCTTTATCCCATATCACACACCGTTAGAGGCATCTTGAATACAGTACAGGTAATCCTCAACATACAACTATTTGTTTAGTGACTGTTCAAAGTTGGAAGGGCTCTGAAAAAGGTGACTTAAAGCTGGTCCTCATGCTTATGACTGTTGCTGCATCCCTGTGGCATGTGATCAAAATCTGGGCACTTGACAACCAGAATGTTTTCAGAATGGTTGCAGCATCCCAGGACCATATTGAGACAATCCCAAATGTCTTCTGTCAAGCAAAATCAATGGGAGAAGCTGGATTCACTTAATGACCATGTGATCCATTTAACAACTACAGTGATTTCCACCAGCAAGGATTACTGTCAATTTCAGGCTTGACAGGACTGAACCTGACAGTTACAGAACTGCTCAATTGAAGTATGTAACATTTGGTAAGATAGTGCATAGTAAATACAAGAAAAGTTAAAAAGAAGTGCTGGAAAATACGATATATTGATAAATAACCTCAAGACAGTGGAGTATCTGTATATTATCTCTCAGAAAGGGAGAGTGGAATTGTAGTCTAGATTTTCCCAGGGAGAATCTGGTCCCCACTGATAGTGCCACAGATGCTGGTGTCTATCTTTTGATAGGCCAGTATATATTCCAGGAAAATACAATACAGCCTGGAAAGATATTTGCTAAACAATAATTCCACAACAAAAATAAGTCCCTGCTTCCTCCTTTAAGTCAGTACATCTGGTCTAAACTGTGCTTTAATTAAATCTCTTTATGACAGTTTATGCTTCAATTTGAAAGTAACAATGATACTTCTGATTTTCATCATACCAAGCATTTCACTGGGAGAAGGGGGAGGGGAAACCACCTGATTTACTAGGCATTATATCCAGAAGCTTTGTTATTGATTGCCATTATTAGTATTTATGTGTTATTGACAGTTTTGTTATTGTATTCATTTTGTTTATATTTGTGATTAAGTTTTATACCTCAAATGAGTCTATTTGTATTCCACACAATGCCATCGAATTAACCTAGGCCTACTGTATCATGATATAAACAAGTTTTTAAAGGGTGCTGTGATTGCAAGGAATTTGAGATGCAAAAATACTAACACTGTTTCATAACCCAGAGGGCAATGACATAGCTTTTTCCTCTGGGCTCATCTGCACTTACTACTTGCTATAGGAACGCAACGCATCATTGTGTATAAAGATCAGAACTCTGCAGGCCATGGTATTCCCAGTGGCACTTTATGAAATTGAGCATTGGACGTGGAAAAAGTAGGATGGGAAGAGTGTTAACACTTTTGAACTTGATGTTGGAGAAGACTTCAAAGAATTCCAGGGAGAAAATAAATCAATAGATCATCAAGCAAATCAGCCCAGAGATCTCATTTGAAGCACAAACAGCCAGGCTCAAATTATCCTAATGCAGAAACATCACGTGAAGAGAAGACCCAGCTTTCTGGAGAAGATTCTAATGCTGGTAGAAGAGGAAGGAAAGAAAGAAGAGGATGCCCAGAAGCAAGATAGATAGACTCAGTTACAGTGGTGATACTTGCATTGTTGGAAGACCTGAAAGACCAGGTTAAGGATAGATTGTTAAGAAGAGAATCTATCTATGTAGGTCAATAAGTGTCAAGAACAACTTGATGGCACCTAATCAATCAATCAAGTTACTTTAATAATGTCTGTAAATAACTCTTTGTCTTGATTTTCCCAGTTTATCAACGAAGTTGATCTTAATCCTACTAATATACTTCACCATCCCTGTATTTTTTAAGCCAAACTTGAATATTTCTGCTTATAGAAACACCATGCATCAATCTACGCATCTTCCTCCTTCTAAGCATCTGGGCTCAAATTAGCCATTTTCCTTCTCCTCTCCTCAGTGTAGAAAACTTTATATTTCAATCCAGAGTTATGCTCCAGATGTGTACAAGAGGCTATGCCTACTCCTTGATGCCCCCTTGCCAATCTACTGGTACAAGGCAAGCACTGGTAATATTATAACTGGCTTTTCACAATGCCTTCTCAAAATGTCTTACACCAATAAGGTAATGAATACTTAGTAAAATGCTTTCATTGCATATGAACACTTGGCAGTTTGTGAAAGCTCCTTAAAATGGGAACTATGAATCCAGGACCTTGCCAGATTGGTGGTGTGACATAGAAGGGAAGAGATGTTCTGCCAATTTTGAAACTCAGTCATGTGTGAAGAATGAGTTTATTCTCATCTATAAACTGATAATACTGGCCAAAAGCAAGTAGATATGCATATAAAATGCTGAGCATGTCAACACACTGCTTCCTAGTCATCATTCTGAATTATGGTCAATGAACTGGGAAAGTACACAATATACACACACTTTTTTCAGATTGATTATCAGTTCTATGCTGAGCAAGGCATCAATGGTCCTGACTTCCTTTCTGCATCTGGAATGCAATTTTAGCTTCATATTTCTATCATATTTAGAGTTGTATCTCTCCTCTTCTTGTTCTTCTCTGCCATTTTCTTTCTTCAGTTCATTCTACTTTGTGAGACCTACCCTGGACTTTTTGTATAGTCACTGAGTGCAGACAATAAACATATTAAGTTCTAGTCTTGCCTCATCCATGAAAGCCAGCTGAGTGACTTTGGGCCAGTCACTCTCTCTCAGACAAATCCACTTCACAGGATTGTTTTTGTGGGGAAAATAGGAGAAAGTTGTGTTGAATGCCATGCCTTGAGTTACCGGGAAAATGTGGAATATAAATAAATAATAATAATAAAAATAAAATAAAAACAAAAGCCTAGGGCATCCAGATGAATCCATGGCTTAGGCCCAGGGTATTTGCGAGACCACCTACTGCCAATGACAGCCTCCCACCGACCAGTGTGGGCCCACAGGATTGGCTTCCTCAGGGTGCCGTCGGTCAAACAATGTCAGCTGGCAACCCCCAGGGGGAGGGCCTTCTCTGTGGCGGCCCCTGCCCTCTGGAACAAACTACCGTTAGAGATCTGGATTGTCCCCGACCTGAGAGCCTTTCGCTGTGCCCTTAAAACATGGTTATTTGAGCAAGCCGATCTATCCCCATGAGAAGTATATTTTTAATTTTTGATTGGAATAATCGTTTTAAATATTTTTAAAAATTTATTGTTGGTTGGGCTTAAATTCTAGTTTAATCTTTATTTTAATTTTTGTACTGCATGTTTTTATTGCCCTGTAAACTGCCCTGAGTCCCTTGGGAGAAGGGCGGTATATAAAACTAATAAATAAAATAAATAAATAAAAAGTTTATGGTGGACTAGACATTTCTGAAATACAGTGCTGCAGTGGTGAATTGTGGTTACAGAGTCTCTCTAGATAAAGGATAGACCAAGAGATCACCCACCAAGCACCCCAGACATCTGCTCCTTGTGAGGAGACTGTGCAAATTGAAGTCTAACAGTATACTCATGAGTGGAACATCTGGTTATCAGAGAGACTATTCACACCCACAGTGCAGCCTATGCTGGAAATGTAGAACACAGGAAGGGTCATTTTATTATGTCTGGTGGACTTGTAAACATGCCAGAAAATTCTGCATTCAAATACATCCAGTAAAGAATTTTAAAGACTAATTTTCAACTAAAATCAGAGCTTTTCTTGCTAGGATTAAAAGACAAATAGCTAGAAAAGACTTATGGATGGTTGTTTTTGTACACACTAACCACAGCAAAAAATACTGCATATGCAAAGATAGAACAACTATGAAATGTCTACAATGGAGGAATAGTTGGTGAAGATGATAGAATTTGCAGAGATGGAAAAATTGATCTGTTTAATTAGAGAAAAGACAGTAACTACATTAGTGACCAGAAACTATTTATGGACTTTTTGCTGAAAATGGGGAAAATGCACTGTGATTTATGGGTTTGGCAGTTAGAAAGGGTCAATTATGGAAAGAAGGGAGTTATGATGTAACCTTAGAAAGGGGAAATTTGAATGAAATTTATAGCTGCTTTAAAGAAGATTGGTAGACATTTCTTTATATTTTGTCTTTCTTTTCTTTTTTTCTACTTCTATCCTTTCTTTTTCATATATTTTTTATCATCACTTTTTTTAGATTTTTATCCCTTCTTTCATCTACAACTCAAGGTGGCAAACATATCAATACTTCTTCCTTCTTCTATTTTTCCCACAACAGCCCCGTGAGGTGAGTTGGGCTGAGAAAGATTGATTGGCCCAAAATCACCCAGTTAGTTTTTCATTCCTAACTCAGAGTCTCTGGTTTCTAGGCAGCACCTTCATCACTATACCAAACTGGCTTTTTATTTATTTATTTTTTAAATGCTCTTGTTCTGTAAACATTTCTTTAATAAAAATTAATTTGAAAAATATTAAGTTTTACACATGGATGCGCATGTCTACATGCATGTACAATATACATAGAATCACATCCGGTGTAAACCTTTCCCCTTCTATATCCCTGGCTCTTCTCAAATAGATTGAAGAGGAAAAAGAATGACGGCACTACTGCTGAGCTTAAGAGGTAATCAAATAATAATCTGTTTGATGATTAATTAGAACATGATTCCATTATATGTCACCTCACCAACTATATCAGTTTCTAGTTCATTTCCAAGGATGATGTGAAAACCGCTAGTTCTTGATCTATGCAATCATTCACAGTTTTGGATGAAGGGTCTTCAAGGTCAGCATTCCCTGGCATATTTCCCTACTTATATGTTGACATCATCAGAAGTACCTCTCCAGTTTTTCTCACCATTGGAGATTTTGTGAGAAATCTGGGCAAAATGCTTTTTAATAGAAAGTTTAGAAAATTGCAGAGGTTCACTGATAGCATCTTGGCTTCTTTCAAGCTTTTTCACTGATGAGACTTTGGAACATTCAAACACCAGTCGTGATACCTTTCTGACAACAGGCAGACATTTAGCTTTTCTAGACTTCTGTTTATAGCCTTTTCCCATGGTTTATTACTTTTCCACTGCTCAGCGTAGTCTGCCTTTAACTTATTTTTATGTCTTGGTTATTGTGACTTGTTCAGATTTTATTATAATAATAAATGGTTTGAAAGATATGCTATAAATAAATCTGAAGAATAACTAAATACATCACTCAAGTGAGACTATGAGAGAAAATTGAATGCATACAATGGAGTTTCGAATATAGGTATCTTATATAAATTCCTATAAGGCTGTCAGGATCAATGTGACCCAAACACCAGGATACATTCAGCACTAATGTAGAATAAGAATGGAATGGTGCAAACTTTTGTATTAGTCTCAAAGTCAGATCTATTATACTTTTAACAATATTAGATCAGCATTTTGAGCTTAATGTTAAACTAAGACCTATAGCACCAATTTTAATGGAAATAAAAAAATTTTTAGTCCATTAGAATAGTTGAAAGTATGCTACCTATCAACTGCATTTTGCCTAACTTTGCTGCATTCTGCTTTACTAAAAACTTAACCAAATAATAATAATGATGATGTGTTTTACTAAAATGCTATATACTTTATTTACTTTTAACAATTTAACCTCTGTCCACTCGATCCACAGACTGACTGTAGCCTAGTTGTCCATTGGATGATCAATAAACCTTCTGTTTGTCTGCTTGCCTAGGGCTACAAAAATGAAGAAATTGTCAAGCATCTCATACTGATGGGCTACTGTAGGCTATATTATGATGTACAGGGCATGTACATTGTGCCCACTGAGTATGTGTTCTTTGTGTTTAGACCAAGTTGGGCAACTGGTCCGCATATCTTTTAAACTTGCTTTCTGCAGTTTTTCAATCCACTTTTCATGGAACCATTAAATTTCAGTGATGTAATTGTGGAAGATCAGCAGTAAGTTCTCTGCCAGGAGGAATATAGAGCCTATTTGGCCTAGGGATTAAGGCAACAGATTAGAAACCAAGAGTTCACCTTAGGTACATCACCAGCTAGGTGACCTTTGGCCAGTCACTCTATCTCAGCTCTAGGAAGAAAGCAATGACAAGCTACTTCTGAAGTACTGCCAAGAAAACATCAGGAGCCAACACTGATTCAAAGTCATCCCCACTCCAAAAGAAAAATAGAAAGAAAAAGAAGCCGAGCTTCCTCCAAATTTGGGGGCAAGACTTACCTCTGGAAAGCCTTGTCCCTGCCCAGGCATACCCTAGGACAGGGGTCCCCAAGTGGCAACAGATTTGGACTTCAACTCCCAGAATTCTGGGAGTTGAAGTCCACAAGTCTTAAAGTTGCCGAGTTTGGAGACCTCTGACCTAGGAGGTACTCATACCTCCTAGAAATGTGAACTCAGACATCAAAAGATAGTTCTTCTTGAGCCAGAATGTCAAATCATTTCTTCAACAGAACCCTGCCCTCTGTGATGAATGGAAGAAGTCTTTTCCTTTCTTCCACACTGAGTTAACCTATGTGTTCTTTGATTCACACAATTCCTATCTGCAAGCCACTGTCACTATAGCTACTGTTTCTAATTAGCCACCAAATGATACCAGTTTTAAATTTAATCTACCACATGAGAGTGACTCATTTCACACAGTTAGTGGAAAAGTGCTTTCCTTGCAGAACCTTCCTGGGTAAACTGGATAAGTAAAACCTCTGCTGAAGCCATTGCTTACCTGTCAAGATAAACAGGGCTACAATAATCTACATGGCCACTAGATGGAAGCAAAGAGTTACAATTTTCCATATCATATTGCTGTCCACTAGTGGTCCCACAGAAGCAGGCTCCTTATGGTCCTGTCCTTTTTGAGGACCCATGAACATGCTGATCCCAAACAAATCACCATCAGAATCATGTAGTGAAGAAGATGTTAGAAGAAAGGGGTTGAATAGATTGCACTCTGCATAATGACTGCTGCCCAAAACATGCCTACCTTTTCCCTCTACTTGCTACTCTTTGTGGTGATGCATTTGCTGCATCTCCATCAATATCCTCAGTGGAAGAATCTAGATATCTGGAAGATCCAGGAAGGATGAAGACAAGATATAGTGCTATAAAGAACTTGTATGAAGTGAGAATATTTGTCCATACGGTCCAATATTCCTGACACCCTCAAAGCAGTTTGGAGCCAATTGCACTCATTCTGATTGCTGTGAACAATGGGAGGAGCTTACAGAAGTTGTAGTCCAAATCTACCATGAGCACTAGGCTGTCTTTCCTGATCTGAATAAGGCAGTTCCCAAAGTCTTGCTAGACATCATTCTTCATTCTTAAAATTAAAAACGCCAGAGATTGCATGCAATGCTTGTGCTCTACCATTGACTTATGGTCTTTCCTTAAATGTTCATTAGTCATCTACAAGTCTTCATAGTATATTCCTGAGTATTTAGGGTACTGATGGTTGCAACTGTCTCAGCAAAATGTACTATTTTGGGTTTAACAATGTATATGACAGATTTAAAACATATTAATAATTTTTCAGAACTTTTATGGAAAGGCCATCATGAGTTTCTGAGAGCTGTTGTTTAAGATCAATGTTGATATGTAAGCCAAAAGTTCTCTTACCTTGTGAACATTTATTTTGGTCACCATGTGGAGCTGTGAAATTCAGATCACTGTAGATTCTGCAGTGGAAATGGAACAATTCTCCATCCCCAAATGAAGGATTCCAGAGAGATCCTCTGCCACAACCTAATACATCCTAATGTATTATCAGGAATTAGCATTACAGATGATGGAACAACTATAAGAAAATGTAATCAATTCTGATGAAGATTCTGATGGGAAAAGTGCAGAACTTATGCAAAAGTATACCAAGGATTACAAAAAAAAGAAGGAAGGAAAAGAATGTTTTTTTTTCAAAGATATTACCTGTTAATAGGAGGACACAGATTGGTGAGGAGGGTAGGAGTACCTGTAGGTAAAGTCACATTAGAATCCATTACACAAGAATAAATAGCTGCTTTCTTCTCTGTAGGACATTGGGAAAGATGGAGGGAATATGAAAGGCAATAATAGTTCAGAGATTTCTTTCATTTTTCGAACTTCTTTGGTTCACTTAAAAAGAGGTAAAGAGAAAAATCTTATCCTGAGGATGATACATTATTATCAAAACAACGTTGATTACCTGTATCAGTTCATGTATAGATACGTAGGTAGCTCCACTAAAGGTATAACATTCTTAGTAGGGATTTTGTACCTTGTGCCTCTATTCAGTTTCATCCTTGGGCATTGAACTAAAACTAAATGGATGTGCATTGATTGCCATGTTATAATGAGTGGCTCTGCAAATTACAGGAAAGATTTAATGTTTCAGGAAGAATTTCTTAGCTTACTGCCCTCTAGATATGTAGTCTAGAGAAGATATGTAGCTTGGAGAACACTTTAAAAAAACTATTTGCCTTCCACATCAATTTCTGGTCTAATTGTATAGGTTACTTTTATGTATGTATTGTGCATTTAGTTAGTTAGTTAGTTATGTCTAATTAATCTGCATAGTCCAACTGTCACCTTCTTTTTATTTCCAGCCTGCTTCTGAGGTAGCCTGAACTCAATCTAAGACAGTATTTCTCAACCTTAGTCTTTTTAAGATGTATGGATTTCAGTCACGCAACTTCCAGCGCTGGCTGGAGAATTATGAGAATTGAGGTCCACATGTCTTAAAATGGCCAAATTTGAGAAAAACTCTGGTCTAAACTGTTGCAACATGGAAGTTTTTTTAAAACATTACATTTATATGCCGCCCTTCTCCGAAGACTCAGGGCGGCTTACAATTTTGGGGATACAACCCAATGCGCTCAGCAGTAGCCTTAATTCCATTGTATATGCCTGCTTATTACTAAGCGGCATTTTTACAAAGTCAGCTTATTACCCCCAACAATCTTGGGTCCTCAATTTACCTACCCCGGGAGGATGGAAGGCTGAGTCAACCTTGAGCCTGGTGGGATTCGAGCCTGCACTAATTGCAGGCAGCTGGAACTTAAGTGCTAGGCATTTAACAGCCTGCACCACCAAGGCTCTTTTTATTTGACGTGGAAGTGTTTTTATTTGACACAAAACCTTTCATATTGACATTCTAGGGCAAGGGTGTCAAACACAAGGCTCGCGGGCCAGATGAGGCCTTTGATGTGGTTGGATCCGGCTGCCGGGCTGTCCTGGAAAATGTAAGGGGCCAGTCCGTGTCACATCCACCTAGTCTACCCAATCCCAGTGGGCATGCATACAAAGAGGAAACATCGGGCCAGCGTGGCTTCAGCCCAGTCTACCCAATGCAAAAAGGAAACGTGGCAGCAGTTTGGGGAGTGGCATCAAGCTGGTCAGACCCACCCAGTTGGCTACACCCAACCCACCTGGCCCTCTGAGGTCAACTACAGGCCTGATGTGGCCCTCAATGAAATTGAGTTTGACACCCCTGTTCTAGGGTACATGATGGAGGAGGAGCCTTCAAAGGATGCTTGATACTTGTAGATCTGCTATGGAACCCACCTCTTCCCATCCAATCTCCAAGGTCTTCTTTTCCATGATTTATTTGTTGGCTATGGTTGTAAGATTGAACACACCTCATTGGTGCAGCCTCCTTCTCTTTTGGGGGGAGGGGGAAGTTTGCCCATTAGAATGTTCATCTTCTGAATGGTAGACATTAATCAGTCGTATGAACCAAAAATGATTTGTATCATTTTGGGCAAAAGGGCCTAGCTGATCTTATATAAGAACTGTGGCTGGTGTCTTTGCATGCAGCTCAAAAGAAGGAGTTTGCAGTGGGTGGAACAGGAAGGAAAACAAAAGAAACTCAAAACAGAATATATTTTCCCCTCCTCCTGTTGGCAGGTCAGAAAGTGAATGGAGAGGAACATCTGTAGACAGATGTTTTTCTCCAGGGTGGTTACCTCTTGTAGCCAACCAACTCATTTCCTATTGCCTTTGGCCGCTCCCTAAAGGAAGGGTCTGGATTCAGTCAGGGCTTCCCTGATGTACTTTCCAAATGGGTTGGACTACAAAGCCATTTTTTTAGATGATGGAAGTTGTAGTGCAATACAGTTCAAATTCATCATATTGCATGTAATATAAATGCCTAGTAATCAGCCAGACTACAACAAAAATGCTAAGATTAAGAATTTGTTTTCACACATAAATCCTATTTTTCCTAAAACATTTCTCTATTTTAGCAACCTAATTTTGGGATTGTTAGAGTGAGAAATAGAAGAGGAATCATAATTAAAAAATAATAATCTGTAAACTGTCCATAGTCACGCTGAGAATAAGATAGGTGGTATCTAAATTTGATAAGTAAACAAACAAATAAATATTTTATTCTAAAACAGTAGGAAATCTAATCTTTTTGACAATCCATTACAATCTCACAAAATGCATACATTCACACATCCTACTAAATAAGTGAGTAAATGCTTCTAGGCGCAATGTTTCAAACTTCTGATTTTATAAGGTCCTTCCTTTATTGTAAATATTTTTACCTTAAAGGCCAGAATAATAGTTCATGAATCCAACAATAGATAATTTTTGCTGAATCTTGAAAGCAGTGCAGGCACCTTCTAACAGGAATGAAATTTCTGGAACAAAAATGATATTGCATTCTGTGAATGGATGGTCTTCGGAAGAAGTTATGTTGTGTCCAGATTGTCATATTTTGTCAATTTTCCTGGAATAGCAAAGCTATAGCTTGGCACAACTCCAAATTCCTGGGACCTGATAAGAAGGTTGTCTATGTACGTAATGAGTAAATTTTGGATCGGCTACTCAATTCTTCACTAACCTTAAGATCCCTGTTCCAAAAATGTAACTTTAGGATTGGAATGGGGGGGGGGGAGGTCACCCTGCTACAAGACAAATGCGGTATGCAGAGCTGAAGTAGACAGAAAGGATCTGTGAAAATTAGAAACTAACCCATGAGCAAAAGCATTTTCCATTGACTCTTAAGCGTTTCCAATGTGCACAAAAGATTCTTTTGTGAAAACACATGCAGAAGAATCCTATGTAGGTCCTTCCAGTAGATCAAAGAAGCGTGTCTGCTCCCTTTGAACTCATAGTGGACTACCTGCCAAGAAGAGATGATTTACTTGTGTAAAATTCCTACAGTGTACAGAAGCTGAGTTTGGACTGACTCAGGGCCTTTATCCACTGCTGAGTTAATTCTTGAATCAGCAAAAAACTATAGCAGCATGACATTTTTTTACCCACATTGAAAATCCGTATTCTGCCTCTTTCACGTCAATAAGCTAAGAACGGCTTAGGCCTATTTCACTCATGGGACAAAAGCAACAGCATGGGGATGTGACACTTTAAAAAAAATGCTCCAGGTTGTTTTGTGAATATGAGCTAGTAGCGAAAGGTCCTCAAATGGTGACTCTTGATGAATGTATCTTTTCTTTTATGTACACTGAGAGCACATGCACCAAGACAAATTCCTTGTGTGTCCAATCACACTTGGCCAATAAAGAATTCTATTTATTCTGCTCTGTTCTGTTCTATTCTATTCTATTCTATTCTATTCTATTCTATTCTATTCTATTTATTTATTTATAATTGGACTTGTAGGCCGCCCCCTCTCCAAAAGGACTTGGGGCAGCTCACAATTAAAATACAACAATAAATATTTTAAAAAGAATTAAACTAAGCAAACCCAATCGCTAAAATTAATTTAAAATCAATTTAACCCCCAAGAGGTCAGTCCAGTCTGGCCTGTTCAAATAGCCAGGTCTTCAAATCATGGCGGAAAGAGCAGAGATCAGGAGCCAAACGGAGCTCCAAAGGTAGTTGGTTCCACAAGGCGGGAGCTGCAACAGAGTAGGCCCTTCCCCGAGGCATCGCCAGCCAACACTGTCTCGCAGACAGCACCCCGAGGAGTCCCTGTCTGTGCGCGCGCACAGGGCAATCGGTATTTGATATTGGCAGGAGACGCTCCCGCAAGACCCCGGACCCAAGTCATGAAGGACTTTGAATGTTAATGCCAACACCTTGAATCTCACCTGGAGGGCAACCGGCAACCAATGCAGCTCGCTCAGGAGGGGTGTAACATGGGAGTACCGGGAAACTCCCATCACAACCCGCACAGCCGTATTCTGCACCAGCTGAAACCTCCAGATGGTATGCAAGGGCAGTCCTAAGTAGAGAGCATTGCAGTAGTCGAGTCGGGACGTGACAAGTGCATGAGTGATCGTGTGAAGGGCCTTGGTAGTGCAGGCTGTTAATAGCCTAGTACTTAGCTCCAGCTGCCTGTAATTATTGCAGGCTCGAATCCCACCAGGCTCAAGGTTGACTCAGCCTTCCATCCTCTCAAGGTAAGTAAAGTGAGGACCCAAGATTGTTGGGGGCAATAAGCTGACTTTGTAAAAATGCCGCTTAGTAATAAGCAGGCATATACAATGGAAGGAAGGCTATTGCTGAGCACATTGGGTTGTATCCCAAAAACTGTAAGCCACCCTGAGTCTCCGGAGAAGGGTGGGATATAAATATGAATAAAAATTAAAAAAAATCTCGGTCCAGATATGGGCGTAACTGGCAAACCAGTCGGACCTGGGCAAAAGCCCCCATGGCCACAGCCCCCACCTGCTCCTCCAAACTGAGCCATGAGTCCAGGAGGACTCCCAGGTTCCGGGCCCTGTCCACAGGGGGCAACACCTCTCCCCCTATGACCAAAGGTGGAATCTGTTGACTGGTCCAAGATGCCTGTATGCACAACCACTCAGTCTTGGCCAGGTTGAACTGTAGCCCATTCCTGCCCATCCAGATCTGTACCGCATCCAGACACCGGGACATCACGGAGAGGGCATCACTGATTTGGCTTGGGGTGGAGATATACAACTGGGTATCATCAGTGTACTGATGATACCTCACCCCAAAGCCACAGATGATCTCACCCAGTGGCTTCATATAGATGTTGAACAAGAGGGGCGAGAGGAGCGACCCCTGAGGGGCCCCACAAATGAGTGCCCTCGGGGTCAACCTCTGCCCCCCTGCCAACACCGATTGCAAATGCCCTGAAAGGTAGGAGAACCACTGTAGAACAGTGCCTCCCACTCCCAACCCCCCGAGGCGCCACAATAGGATACTATGGTCGATGATATCGAAAGCCGCTGAGAGATCTAATAGGACCAGACAGAGGAAAATCCCCTGTCCCGCACCCTCCAGAGATCATCCACCAGTGCAAGCAATGCCATCTCCGTGCTGAACCCAGGCCGGAAGCCCGATTGATACGGATCTAGATAGTCTGCTTCCTCCAGGAAGAGTGGAAACTGCTGAGCCACCACACTATTCTATTCTATTCTATTCTATTCTATTCTATTCTATTCTAAGATATTCTATTCTATTCTATTCTATTCGATATTCTGTTCTAAGATATTCTATTCTATTCTGATATTGTTCTGTTCTATTCTATTCTAAAATATTCTATTCTAAGATATTCTAAGATATTCTGTTCTATTCTAAGATATTCTATTCTATTCTAAGATATTCTATTCTATTCTAAGATATTCTGTTCTATTCTATTCTAAGATATTCTATTCTAAGATATTCTATTCTATTCTATTCTTTGATGATTATAACTTACTCTGTCAATCCTTTCCCCAACTATGGGTATCTTTAAAACATTTAAAATAAAGTTGAGCTCGACTTTACAAGTAGCCCTCTCGACTTACAGTTTAGTGACCATTTAGAGTTACAACAGCACTGAAAAAAGGGATTCATGACCATTTTTCACACTTACGATTATTGCAGTATCTCCATGGTCATGCGATCAAAATGACGCTTGGCAATTGGCATGTACTTATGATGGTTGCAATGTCCCGGGGTCATGTGATCACCTTTTGCAACTTTCTGACATGCAAAGTCAATGGGGAAGCACAGTCACTTAACAACCGTGTTACTAATTTAACAGCTGCAGTGATTCACGTAACAACGATAGCAAAAAAAGATTGTAAAATGGGACAAAATGCACTTAACAACTGTCTCGCTTAGCAATGGAAATTTTGGACCTCAATTGTGGTTATAAGTCAAGGACTACCTGTATAGCATTCTTCCCACTCCAGGCTACAACCCTGAAATTCCCAGATTGACTTCACAATCCAAATACTAACTAGAAGCGCCTCTGTTTTGTTTCTGTAACCAGCTCTGACTGCCACTGTTTTTTTGCCTTCCCAAGGCCATCTGTTTAGGTAAGTCAACATTGGCTTATTACTGAAGTTTCTTTGCCACTACAATCATTTTTTATTTATGAAAGGTATTCTTCTTAGATGATCACAAGACCACATGACATTAGGGTAAAAATAATATGGTCAGCCTAAAATGTTAACATTTTAATGTTCGTTTTGGTTATTTATTTATTTATTTATTTATTTATTTTATTTGTCAAGCAAGTATTAGATAACCGGTATAAGTATAAGCATGGTTATGAATACATGAAATGGATATGAATAAAAAAGAATCAATAGGACAGGGACGGTAGGCACGTTGGTGCACTTATGCACGCACCCTGCAGACCTCTTAGGAAAGGGGTGAGGTCAATAGTAGACAGTCTAAGGTTAAATTTTGGGGGGTTTGGGGAAGAAACCACACAATCAGGTAGAGTATTCCAGACATTGACCACTCTGTTGCTGAAGTCGTATTTCCTGCAATCAAGTTTGGTGTGGTTTACCTTGAGTTTGTATCTATTGTGTGGTCTTGTATTGTTGTGGTTGAAGCTGAAGTATTCATTGACAGGTAGGACATTGCAGTAGATAATTTTACATACAATACTTAGATCGGACCGAAGGCAGCATAGTTCTAGGTTGTCTAGGTCTAAAATTTCAAGTCTGGTGGCATAAGGTATTCTACTACGAGTAGAGGAGTGGAGAACTCTTCTTGTGAAATATTTCTGGACTTTCTCAACTGTATTAATATCCATTATGTAATGTGGATTCCAGACTTATGAGCTGTATTCAAGTATTGGTCTAGCAAATGTTTTTTATGCTCTAGTTAGTAGTGTGATATTACCAGAGGAAAAACTATGTAGGTTTAGGTTAACAACTCTTAATGCCTTTTTGGCTATGTAGTTACAGTGGGCTCTAGCACTTAGATCATTAGAGATGAGTACTCCAACGTCCTTGACATAGTTGGGGTCATCAACAAGGTCTTGATTATTCAGCTTGTATTTTATTTTCTGATTTTTTTTGCCGATATGTAAGACAGAGCATTTGTTTGTTGAGATTTGAAGTTGCCATTTGTTTGACCATTCTGACACATAGTTGAGGTCATTTTGAAGGGTAGCAGTATTGTAAGTGGTGTTGAATAGCTTTACATCATCAGCGAATAGAATGCAGTTGCTCTTAATATGATCACAGAGGTCATTTATGTAACGTATAAAGAGAGTTGGTCCTAGAACGCTGCCTTGGGGGACACCACTGTTGACAGGTACAGGATTTGATAGGGTGTTCCCTATCAAAGTCATATCAGACTGCACTACCTTTCTCTCAAAGGATGACCCAACAGGCTACAGGGTAGTCTATATATTAAAAATACCGATGAAAAGTCTGACCTTGTTACTGTATTTTAAACCAAAGCACAATGCATTAAGAATGCATTCTAAAGGGGAAAAAACTGATTGACTGTCTGCTCAGTCTGCCATCCAGATGCCAGATGCCAACAGATTAAGGGCTCTACTTCTCCTTTCATCTCCTCTCTTTAGGGTAGTTCTTAATGACTGGATAGCACTTCAACTAACAGGGGTGTCAAAATTGTGGCCTGTGGGCCTGGATTGGATGCATCACACACTGGCCACTCCCACCCCATTTTAGCGAAAGGGGAAAAAGTCATGATACCTCACGTGAGGACAACGTGACGACGTGAGTTTGACACCCCGAGCTAGAGAATGCCTGAAAGCAGAGGGCTGTCTTCTCTAAATTAAAAACAACAACAACCACCGCTATATTCTGACAGCTTCCAAAAATTTGTCTTGCCCCTGAAAGTTCCTCAAGAGATATGAATATGTACATGTTTCCAAACATGAATACTGAAACCTAACTGCAGCCCCCCAAAAGAGTCTTGGTGGTGCAGGCTGTTAAATGCCTAGCACTTAAGTTCCAGCTGCCTGCAATTAGTGCAGGCTCGAATCCCACCAGGCTCAAGGTTGACTCAGCCTTCCATCCTCTCGGGGTAGGTAAATTGAGTACCCAAGATTGTTGGGGGCAATAAACTGACTTTGTAAAAATGCCGCTTAGTAATAAGCAGGCATATACAATGGGATGAAGGCTATTGCTGAGTGCATTGGGTTGTATCCCAAAAATTGTAAGCCGCCCTGAGTCTTCGGAGAACGGTGGCATATAAATGTAATTAAAAAAATAAATTCTACTGAAGAATGGTGGTATCCTTATTCCCGAATTAAGATAATATTCCAGAGAACTCTTGGTCACTATTCCGTCTGCTACATTCCTCTTTCTGTACTTCTTATAATTTAATTTGGAACTGGAAGCCTCGGTTATTCCAAAACTGGAAAGATTGTGTACTAATTGACAATAGGCAACAACAAAAGGAGTGCTTAGCGTGTAAGCCTTTGTTTAAAAGCTCCCTTGGAGGGGAACTTTAAGAATACCATGAAAAGACTCCGAACAAATCTTTAATCCTCTTCAGGTCACAGTTGGCAGAGTGAATAATAGCAAGGGGGCTTTTGCACCTTTTAGTTCTGCTAAACCAGTGATGTAATTTGAAATGAGCTAAACACAAAGGCCAAGGGATGCGGGGGAGATGGGAGGAGAATTTCTTCTTCCCCCATCTTGTCAATCCTGCTCAAATGAGCAGATGAATTTCTGTTCTGCATTTATATATAATTCTGTTTGGATAATTCCTATAAACCAATGGAAGAAAGAGGGAAAAAAACACTGGGTATTTTTTAAAAAAAATCCTGACCACATTCCAAGGAATTGTTTGATTTGTACACATTTTACTCCAGAGTCCCCACCTCAGCCCTGTAAAAGAATGTGTGTCTCTCACACACACAGTCCACCTCACTTTTATCCTATCCTCTAATAGCCCTATTCCTTTGTGGGTATCAGTGTGAAAATCTTTCTATCCTTCTACAGCCCACCCACCCCCGTTCCCCCCTATTCAACACTAGACTGCACACGATAATTAAACCTTGGGGGCTTAGAGATGCTGGGCAAAAGTGTAAAAGAAATGCAACATGCAGGCCTCTTTCCTCTCTAACTCCCACCTCTCACTGAGGGGGGTTCTCTTTCGTTACACATGGCTTCGTAGGTAAATATGCTTTTAAAAAAAAATACTGGAGGGACTGGAATTAACACCTTCTAACAGGCCCGTTTGCCTAATAAGAGGAGCGTTATTAAGCAGAAAGGCTGTAAAAGCCCGCTTGCTTGACTAAGGGAGAGAAGCAAGATTACTCCGGAATTCAGAAACCATGTACCTCATAATTCCCAAAGGTAGGAAAGGTTTCACTTTGGATAATGGTTTTTTTTTTCCTCTTCAACTCAAGGCTCTTTGAAAGGGCTTTAGATCTCAATCTAAAGTGGGTCAAACATAGCTTCTAAATAAATGTATTTGTTCATGCTGCGATCTCAATTTAAAAATGGAGAGGCTAGAGCAGTCCCTCCCCCAACCTTTTGGGCACCAGGGATCGGTTCTGTGGAGAGAGGATTTTCTGTGGCCTGGAGGGGGCGTGGTTTCACACGCTGGCTGCATCCAGCGGATGGGGCTTCGTTTGCTTGCATGGCCCAGTTTCTGGCATGCTGCGGCCTGGTACTGATCCACGGACTAGGGGTTGAGGCTAGAAGAATTATTTTCTACTGGGATCCTTCTCCGGTCCAAAGTGGCACTGCCCCATATCGAATTTTAATTCATGGACTACCCCACAGATCAGTACAGGTAGTCCTCCACTTACGACAATTCATTTAGTGACTGTTCAAAATTACAATGGCACTGCAAAAAGTGAACTTAAGATCATTTTTCACACTTAAGACATTGTAGCATCCCATGGCCAGGTGATCAAAATTCAAGTGCTTGGCAACTGACTCATATTAATGATGGTTACAGTGTCATGTGATCAGTTTTTGTGACCTTATGACAAAAGCAAAATCAATGGGGAAACTAGATGGACTTAAGAACCGTGTTACTAATTTGCAGCTGCTTTGGTTCACTTAACAACAGCGGCAGGGGTGGGATGCTACCGGTTCTGCCTGGTTCTAAAGAACCGGTAGCTCTGAAGAGCAGCAGAGACTGAACTCGTTCTGTGTTTGCTGCTGTTTGGCCCACATGCCCACCCGGGCTCTTACCTGTCCTTTATTTCCTGCTTTTTCAACCTCAGCTGCTTTGCGCGGCACAGCTGAGGTTGAAAAAGCAGGAAAAAAGAGGATTTTCAAATGCTGCGCACCCGCGCGCACAGTGCTTTTCAGCTGTCCAGGTGGCTCATCTTAAGGTTTGTTTACACACACATGCAGTGTGCACCTGGCGCGCATGCGCACAAAGTGCACATGCATGCGCAAAACGTAGTCACCGAACCGGTAGTAACACTAGTTAAATCCCACCCCTGAACTGTGGGAAGAAAGATTTTAAAATGGGGCAAAATTCACTTAACAAATGTTTCGCTTAGCAACAGAAATGTTGGACTCAATTGTGGTCATAAGTCGAGGACTACCTGTAGGTAGATAGGGCTCAAAGCCTGCCCGAGGCCCTCTAAAAAAGAAATGGGGAACTGGTGGGGGGACACCTTTATTTGTCATCAGCTTCCCTTTGTTTTTCCATTTGTTCATTTCTTTAAGTTCCAAAAAGAGCCTTTTCAGCCACACTCTTATTTCTCTGAAATAATTTTCTTCCCCATATCTGTCTAGCTCAACCCTGCTGAGTTTTTTTTAAGAAAGTTACAAAAACATGGCTTTTCAGGAAAGGCCAGGATGAGTTTAGAGTCCCTACAATGGAAGTTGATTGTTCTTTGGTGGCTATACAGGTAGTACTTGATGTACGGTCACAACATTTCTGTTACTAAGCAAGACAGTTATTGAGGTTTGCCCCATTTTATGATTTTTCTTGCCACAGTTGTTAAGTGAATCACTGCAGTTGTTAAGTTAGTAACATGGTTGTTAAGGGAACCTGGCCATCCCCATTGACTTCGCTTGTTATAAGATTGCAACCATCATAAATATGAAGCAGTTGCCAAACATTCAAATTTTGTTCACGTGACCATGGGGATGTTGCAATGGTCATAAAAATGAAAAATGGTCATAAGTCACTTTTTTCACTGCTGTCATAACTTTGAATGATCCCTAAATGGTTGGTTGTATGTCAAGGACTATCTGTAATTTTTTTGGTAAGTTTATTCATTATTGAGAATCATTTTGTAATATGAGTTGACTATTTGACATTTCTTACAAGAAGGATATGGAAGCTACTCAGAAGAACCAGGGATTAAGTTATATAAACTTACATTAAATTTGGGGTTGATTCAACTAGATAATCTATTAAATTTAATGGGAATCAACCACAAATAAATCAGGAAGAATATCCATCTTCTGCAATGGACTGTGGGATAGGATAAGACTGGAGCCCAAGTAAAATGGTGTGCATGGGAGACTGCTGATCCAGGCTGCCATGAATTTTTCACTATCTATCACAATAAATAATGTTGAAAATCAATATTCAAAAATATCCATCAAAGATTTTTGCTCCATTTTTTTTACTAAAGACACAAATAGTAGTCCTCAACTTGTAACCACAATTGGGACTGCAAGTCCCACCGCTAAACACGGCAGTCATTAAGTGAGCTGTACCCAATTTTAAATCTTTTTGCCACAGTTGTTAACAAATCAACATGGTTGTTAAGTGAACTTAGCTTCCCCAAGTGACTGCTTTTTGGAAGCTGGCTGGGTAGGTGGCATATGGCAATCACATGACCCTGGGATGCTGCAACTGTTATAAATACATGCCAGTTGCCAAGCCCCTGAATTTTGATTATATGGTCATGTGAATGGTACTTAAGTGCAAGGATTGATCATCAATCACATTTTTTTCAGCACCTTGTAGCTTTAAATAATCACTAAACAAATGATCATAAGTCAAGGACAACCTGTATTAGTCTCAAGCTCCTTTTAATGTCAAACCTTCAAGGTCCAATTATCATGCTGCCTCTTAAATAAAACCCAATCATTATTTACCCCTTGAAGAAATCTTCTAATTAATTCAAAATTATAATTTCAAGTCCCTCTGGACTCTTAATCAGTTAACTTTTCAAAATCTATATTTGAAGCATCCTTTCGCTGTTTAATCAGGAAAATCACATTTTAAAAAATTATTTCCCCAAGAAGCAAACTTTCCAAAGCAGAAAAAAATATGCTGCAATCTACTCAAAGGAAGTGGCTTTCCAGTCAGGTGAGCTACCTCAATGATCTCTCCTTCCTCCAGTGAGATTTTGCCAGTCTGGATCCAGTATCCAGTCGTGATTTTCCTAGTAAACACTGTCCCATTATCAGCAGGGCATTGCCATGGTGCTCACAGGAAGTCTTGAGTGAGTTACAGATTAAAAATATATTGTATGATTTGTGAGATTGTTTTCACTGTTTTGTACACTGCCCAGGATTGTCATTACAGCATAAGCAGCTATGCAAGTTTTTTTTAAGGAAGGAAGGAAAGAAGGAAGGAAGGAAGGAAGGAAGGAAGGAAGGAAGGAAGGAAGGAAGGAAGGAAGGAAGGAAGGAAGGAAGGAAGGAAGGAAGGAAGGAAGGAAGGAGAAAGGAAGGAAGGAAGGAAGGAAGGAAGGAAGGAAGGAAGGAAGGAAGGAAGGAAGGAAGGAAGGATGGATCCTGGATGGAATCCATATCTCACCCATTCACAGCACATTGCCTCTAAGGTCATTACACAAATTGCATCTAAGAATTAGACCAAGGAACATACATAGACAAGCTGCCATTATTTCTTTACAACACAGGAAACCAGGAAGGAATCCTGGTAAGGGGTAGGTTCAGTAGGAGAAGACATCCACTCCCCAACTACTATATGGGTAGTGATTATGGATTACAATACATTAACAGTATTAATACATGTTTTTTTTCTTTCAGCAGCCTTGGTACATTTTCTATAGGTCAAGTGCAGGAGATCCTTTATTGAGGCCAATGGCTGACCCAGCTGCATCTTGTATTATTAGGACTTATGAAATCTATTCAGGTTGCCTCTTTTCCCCATTGAATGGATCCCATAGAATCCCTACTGAAAGTCTTAAACAGACAAGACTCTGCCCATGTTTGCAGCATATATGTTGCAGCTTCAGTAGCCTGTGCTTGCCGCTTTCTTTCTCTCCCACTTCCCTATTGTTACAGTTTACATACTTTTCTATTGAAGGGAAGGCTCGGCTTACAGGTCCTCATGCCCTGTAGACCAAGAGATCCTACCTGCTCAGGTGCAGCTATTGAACATCTTCAGAGGTGGCATTCAGCAGGTTCTGACCAGTTCTGCAGAACCAGTAGCAGAAATTTTGAGTAGTTCAGAGAACCGGCAAATCCCACCTCTGACTGGCCCCGCCCCCATCTATTCTCTGCCTCCTGAGTCCCAGCTGATCGGCTGGGTCTTCTTTGGTTGCCCTGCACAGGAGAACGGAGCTGGAAAGCAGGTAACAGATAACAGATAATCAGAGTTGGAAGGGACCTTGTAGGTCATCTAGTCCAACCCCCTGCCCAAGCGGGAGACCCTACACCATTTCTGACAAATGGCAGTCCAATCTCTTCTTGAAAGTCTCAACTGATGGCGCTCCCACAACTTCCGAGGGCAGGCTGTTCCATTGGTAGATTGTTCTCACTGTCAAAAAGTTTCTCCTTATTTCCAGGTTAAATCTCTCCTTGTTCAGTTTCCATCCATTATTCCTTGTCTGGCCTATAGGCACTTTAGAAAATAGCTTGACCCCTTCCTCCCTGTGGCAGCCCCTCAAATATTGGAATACCACTATCATGTCTCCCCTGGTCCTTCTCTTTACTAGACTAGCCAAGCCCAGTTCCTGCAATGTTTCATTGTATGTTTTAGCCTCCAGTCCCCTAATCATCCTGGTTGCTCTTCTCTGTACTTTTCTAGAGTCTCAACATCTTTTTTATAATGTGGTGAACAAAACTGGATGCAGTATTCTAGGTGTGGTCTTACTAAGGCTTTATAGAGTGGTATTAGTACCTCCCTTGATCTTGATTGTATCCCTCTGTTAATACAATTTAGGATTGCATTAGCTTTTTTGGCTGCTGCTGCACACTGCTGGCTCATATTTAGCTGGTTGTCCACTAAGACTTCAAGATCCCTCTCACAGTTACTGCTATTGAGCCTGAGGTTAGTGGGATGGGGAGGGAATGGGGATTTTGCAGTATCCTTCCCTGCCATGCCCACCAAGCCATGCCCACCAAGCCACACCCACAGAATCGGTAGTAAAAAAAATTGAATCCCACCACTGAACGCCTTGTTCCATTGTATCCCAATACTGTTGTAGACTCTGTGGCAGGCACAAGGCATCATCCAAGCAGAGCTGTGGGGAAGACATGACGACAATCATTTATTTAGGCAGAGAAAATATTTGGCTTCATATTGCTCAGTAAGACCAATGGCGTTTGAGTTGGTGCCTCAATGGACTGCATATGCTTTTCCTCTGCATACCAAGCCTAGCTAGCAAGAGGTCCCTCTGGGCAGCTTCCATCTCCATTTCACTGTTTATGTAATGTCTGCTTGTATTGATGATTTTTTTACAGCTAAGCAATTCTCACAGGAGTCAAGAATAGATGCTTTCCCTAGTCTCAGAGTATGTGAAACATCTGGGACTCAAGATCTGTCCTGCCAAGGTAATAAAAAATAACGGGCAATCAGAGAAGCTCCAGAAATTCATCTATTCATACCAGGAATCATGGGCTCCAGCTGAGAACTAATGTACATATAAAAAACAGGGCTGGATTTGCTTTCTTTAGATCACACTGAATTCCTGTGGCTTGTATACTTTATTTTTTGAAATAAATTAAATAAGCATCTGAAGTACCAGTTAAAGCAAACAAACAGAAACCAAAATATGGAAGTTGCCAAAGAAGCAACATTTCAGATTAGATCCAAAGATTCCTTTCACTGATGGGAGATGTTCAGTTAAGTGAAATCTTTTTCCAGGATGGCAATGGAAACTTGGATCTCACCTATGTGCACAACTATAAAAGAACATTCAATCTCTGGTACTACCAGTTAAATCTTAGCTCCCAAATAGCTGGGATTAAAAAAAAAGTTTCTTTCTGTGGTTTGGGAGAGAGGCTGCCAGTTAGAGCTATAAAATCCAATATTTCAAGCAGCTATGCAGAAGTTTCTTTTCTTTTTTCTTTTTGTTTTTTATAAAGGCATCTGCAAAGATAAGTAGGAAAATCTATTCCTCTGAATTTCTCCTTTCCAGAGATTCCACAGCCCATTTCAGGGAGCTACCACAACTGAACTCCTTTACTTCTAGGGAATTTCTGTTTATGCGTAAAACCTGGTAATTGTTTTATGCCTTTTTAAAGGGATAATACATGTATAACTATGACTTTGTACAGGGCTGCCAAACTCACGGTGTCATGTTGTCATCACATGATGTATCACAACTTTTTTTCTCCTTTGTTAAAACAGGGGTGGGCGTGGCCAGCGCGTGATGCATCCAGCCTGCCGGCCGCAAGTTTAACACCCCAATTTAGTACAATGTATGACACATATCATGATTTATTCAGCCACAGAAATGGATTGGAGGCCTTAGGGCCAGTCCTTATATTAGCTGAACATACCCCTTAAGTTTGTTGTGTGGGGAAAAATTAGAGAAATGAGGAATACTCAGAGTACATATCCTGAAGGAAGGGTGGGATATACAAGCTCTGGTTTTAATCCTCTAACTTAGGTGATGTGTGTAAACACCCTTTGCTCAGATTTGCACTTCCTGCTAAAAAGTTAAAGATTTTGCACATTGTTCAGTCACAGTTCTTGCTATAATTATACCTTGCATTATAAAAGTAATGACAACTTAATGTCTCTGTGTATATTTATTTACTCATATATATTTATTTACACATATTGTATTTATTTACTTATTCATTCAATTTCTATAGCCACCCAACTCAACCACGTGGTTCTGGGCAGCTTACATTTTTAAAATTAAAACAATTAAGAACATTAAAATAAAAACATTCACAAAATTAAGTATAAATAAATAGCCATGGTAATAACTATAGTTTAACTATGGTCTATATGTAGAGTACATAATGCTGTCAACCTGGTTTACGAACCACCCTGTCTGGGTTCATCAATCTTTCTAAGCCACACCTACCTGTCAATGAATACTTCAGCTTCAACCATAACAATATAAGAGCACACAATAGATACAAACTCAAGGTAAACCACACCAAACTTGATTGCAAGAAATACGACTTCAGCAACAGAATGGTCAGTGTCTGGAATACTCTACCTGACTCTGTGGTTTCTTCCCCAAACCCCCAAAACTTTAACCTTAGACTGTCTACTATTGACCTCACCCCTTTCCTAAGAGGTCTGTAGGGGGCGTGCATAAGCGCACCAATGTGCCTACCGTCCCTGTCCTATTGTCTCTTTTTTATTCGTATCCATTTCATGTATTCATAACCATGCTTATACTTATACCTGTTATCTAATACTTGCTTGACAAATAAATAAATAAATAAATAAAAACAAACAAACAAACAAGGAAACTCTTGATTCAGTATCTTGCCTTAGTCCATTGCATGAAATCAGTCATTATGTGGAAAGCACTTTGAGGACTTGAAACCATTAAGTTATTATGAAATAGTATATAACATTACCTCAACCGCTATTCGGTAGAAAGCATGGAATTCCATCCCCCTACAACTCTTTTTACTGAAATGTGAGATTAGTATAATTGTACAAATACACACTCTCCCGGGGAGAAATAACTTCAGGAATACTCCTAATCAGATTTTAGACCATAATAATTTACTTGGCTCTACAGTCTTTGATGCCATCAGAGAGCATCCATTGTACCAAGAAAATCTTTCATGTTGGCTTCATCAAAGGCACTCCTAGTTGTGGATCCAGCAATAAAGCACTAATGAATTTATTTGTGTAAGCATGCCTAAAAAACACAACCATAACCATTTTCACTTGGCATACTCCTTGATAAACACCCTGACCAATGGCTTTAGCTTTGCTGCTTCAGGGCAGACCTATTCACTCAGAAGTCTCAGCTGATTTGAATATGACTTGCTCCTACCTAGTAGCCTGAAGGAATAAAGCTCCCTCCACTTATCGGAAGATAAATGCCCCACAATCAGTGGCACATCCCAATAAACATGGATGGGGTAACTACACAAGCCCCATTAGGTTGAGGAGGGAGAAGAACTCTGTCCTTTTCTTCCTTTGAACTGCCTCCCACCAGGAAAGGATATGTGGAGACCAGCAGGGATGGCTGCACTCATCATTGCAAATTTACACAAAGCGAGCCCAGGCTACAGTCCTTTTGCACGCTTGCACTTTGTAATAAGGGGGCGTCTGTGTGTGTGTGTGTGTGTGTGTGTGTGTGTGTGTGTGGTGGTGGTGGTGCGGGTTGCACTTCTTAGGAACCAGATTTTTGATTTTGCCATGCCATTTTCTTCAGGTTGCTTAGAATTCTATTCCCTTTCCTTGAACCTGGGCTTTTTCAAGGGAGCCCTGGCGTATCTTCAATGACATTCATTATTTGCATGGGTGAATTCCAGAATGCCAAATGGCTGCCTTTACTGGAGTGTCGATGCTGGCTGCTGATTGGATGATGGACTGTCAGTTTGACGAAGGAGAGGATGAAGCCGTGCAATTGGGTGGGTGGGGGTTTCCTTTCCAACCCCCCCTTTTTTAAAAAAAGCACCTGAAACCCTCCACTAATTTACCTCTTTCCTTTCACCCGAGTCGTTCCTTATCTCAGGTAATCAGGTTGCAGGAATTCCCCCCTCGATTCTGCTTGGCAGCCTTCATGCAGGAGAGTTACTGTTTGGAATACATTCCTGCTTAGATAAAAGGGCTGCCCTGGCAGCCTCAGGAAGTAGCTTTAAGTATGAAGCAAACATCCTAGTTACTTAACAGCCCGTAAATGAGCTCAATTACATCCTTCGCCTCTTCAGATATGAATTAAAGAAGGCTTGGCTTTGATCTGGAATTAAGCAAACCTTGCCTTAAATCAGCCTAGCATAGGATTTTATTGGGAACAGTAGTTAGTGGTTAACGTATCCAGGTATATGATGCTGGGAAGCTTTGAAATGTCCTGCTAGGTTGGAATGTGTACTTGACAATGAATTAAAAAGCAGTTTTGGATCCAGAAGGTGTGCAGAAAGTGCTACTTTTAAATATAGGAGGTAGGTGGGATGCATCTTACATACCTTCCTTCTCTGTTAAATTAACTGTAACCCATTTCATGTAATGGATCCTCAAGACAAATTAAAAGTAAAGTTATAGGGAAGTTGTGTGTTACAAATATTAAAACAGATGTGTGTTCAACTAAAAGAAAAAAATCTCTGAGAAATACAAGTAGGCACCAGAAGATCTCTTTTAGCATAAATGTTCTTCGTTTGTTGCCATACCAAATGTAACATCAGTATAACAACTTCTCAAATGTCCAAATTCCCCTGTATGCTGTGGAACAGATGTTGTCCTGCTTTCTATTACTTTAATTTATGAACCTTACATATGCTGAGTTTTCAAACCAAAGCTATAGGAGTTTGAGTCATATAATCGTATATACCGTTCCCCTGCCACTACCCACTTCTGTGAGGAATTATTTTGGGGTAATTTTGTTTGCCATCTCTCAGCAGTAAAGTCTGAATTTCTTATGAGTAGATTAAAATATACCTGGTCTAAAAGAGATCAACTCTCAAAAAAACTCAAAATGGCACAGTTATGGGAATATTCAAAGATCCATATTAGGAAAGGAGTTTTCTTGTTTCAGATGATCTAATGAAACAAAATGCAATTAAAACTAACAAGGCAACAAAGTACCCCCTCTTGGGGTTCGTAAACACACCAGTGGGAGTGCTGAATTAAAGAGACCAGTATGTATGTAATTGTACCTTATTTAACTTGACCATTTAAACAGCCATTCCTCCCCTTGTTTTTCAGAGCAAATCAATTCAGGGGCCAGCTGCTGCTTAACTTACATATGCATGGTTATATCATTTCCCTGGAACAGGACAAAATGTGTGGACTCTGTCATCAACTTTACATTGCTTTGAATTTATGCTTTTAAAATGATCAGCCAAATTATTTGGCCTTCTCTCCAAAATGCTATTCTCAGCCAGCCTAACTGACCTAGTCTACTCTAAATGAAAAATAAAAATCATCTTGATTCTGGAGGTGTAAGTATTGTAATTTATGTCTCATTTATGAATAGTATTTATATTCTTCACCCACATTGGTTATTCAGTGATATTAATGTTATTAGTATTATATTTATATCATATATGATGCCAATATTATTGTTCAGTAATTACTAGCTATTAATCAGTAGAATTGTTCAGAGGGAAGCTGCATTTAACTGTTATTGTAAGTTGACAGTTATTTCATCCGTAGGCACTGTCCTTCTTCCAGTGGCAGAAGCATTACAGTACTTTATTTTGCTCAGTGACAATCCTTAAATAACATAAAACTTAGAAATGAATGGAAAAAGACACACTGAGCACTGTTTAGGTAAGCCATGTTGAACACTGAGGTTATTCGTATTAAGGCTTCAGTGAAGACCCATCATAAATTATACTTAGAAACAGAACTATGAGGGTTAACAATTATTATTATCATTAAACATTGAATTTACTCAAAGTGAGATGGTTTGTGATTACAGAGGTTCTGTTTAATCTTGTCTTCAAGCAAAACTTTATGGCATTGGACTAGGATACCTGCAGGAGACCCTATTGCCAATAACAATCTCCTAACGTCCTGTGCACTCCCATAGAGAGGGCCTTCTCCAGGTGCCATCGACACAACAATGTCATCTGGCTGTCCCCAGGAGTAGGGCCTTCTCAGTGGGAGCACCCACCCTATGGAATCAACTTCCCCCGGGGCTCCGGATGGCCCCTGACCTCTGCTCCTTCCGCCGTGAGTTAAAAACTTGGCTATTCCAACTAGCCTACCCGGACTGAGGGAGAACGGGAAAGGGTTCTCAACATATCCTAAATTATCCTAATCAGTAGTGAGACCTCGACTCATCAATTTGTTTGTCTGATTGTATTAAATCCTATTTTAATTGTAAGCTGCCCTGAGTCCCTCAGGAGATAGGGCAGCATATAAATCAAATAAATAAATAAATAAACAAACAAACAAACAAACAAACACTGGGTGGCATTGGAAGAGAGTACATCACTTTGGTCAGGTCAAAAATCATTGGGATAAGAAAGTCAATACAGCCTAGGTCAGACGTCTCCAAACTTGGCAACTTTAAGATTTGTGGACTTCAACTCCCAGAATTCTGGGAGTTGAACTCCACAAGCCTTAAAGTTGCCAAGTTTGGGGAACCCTGGCCTAGGTATTGTGTTAATAAAGGTTCATAAATTTGTGTCGCAGATCTGTCAGAGAATTGACAGTAAAGAAGTATATGAGCTGTTTCAATGGCTATTTACTATGACCAAGGTGTCCTTTGCATGGGATTTTCTGGTTTCCCCCTTCTAGGACTGCAGTATTATAGTATAGAAATGTAAAGAGGCCTTCAATTTTTTTGGCATGGTGGTCACATTAAGATATCTAGCAGGCTTATGACAAGTAACTTGGTTGCTGAAAGTGACATTAATAGGAATTAGGCCGTGCTTAATTTGATGCTAATATCAAATATTTTTTATTTAGGGCTTGTTGGCTAATTCATACTCTGTTGCTATTAATGCACAAGGGGAGAAGCCATGTATCCTCCAGCCATTTTTTTTTCATTTTAAGGGTTAGAGAAGGAAGGCAGGGTATGATGTTGATCCCAATTATCAAGGAAGTCCATCTGGTGAAACTTTGAAAAGGATCTTCTCTGTGATGGCTTCCCTCCTTTGGAACTTCATTTAAGGTTGGCCCCCACCTTGTTTTTCCACAAGGCCTTGAAGACATGATTTTGTCAGCAGGCTTGGTGACCCCATTTGGAGCCAATCAAGTGGCTTGTCTGATTGTGATGTCACTGCAGCTGGCTAAGGGGATTACTATGGATTTTCAATGTTGTATGCCTCCTGGAGCCCTGTGTGTGAGTTGGGTGGCTATATAAAACTCTTCAATAAAATTAAATAAATAGAGTCTACAAGGAAAGTACCATGCATTAAACAAAATTCAGACACATTAATCCATACACTGGTCTCAATTTCATAGCGTTAGTCATGCACAGCGGCAGGTGAATATTTCTGACAAACATGGACTGAACAGAGTCAACCTTTCATAAGTTGGAATAAACATTGAGTTGTGCTCCATAAAGGAGCTGTGCAGGAGCAGCAGGAACAAATGGGGCACCCTGAGAGCAGTAAAAGTCCCGGATGGCTGATGCAGATTTAGTGATGTATGAAGGTTTTCTTAACAATAAGGCAGGCTGGGGAAGAGGAAGCGTCTTACTCCAAATCAACCATTAGTTTTTATGGATCATCGGAGACTGAAGCCCAGTTCTTTCCACTCCATCTATGCCATCCTGCCCACTGAATTCAGCAAGGAAAAAAAAATATGCATTTCAGGAAATCTTGAATTTGGATTTGCTATGGCTTCATTATGTGGTTTCTCTCAGCTTTAGTACTTCCATCTGTAAAACAGGCCATAGAGAATTGAGAATTATTTTGTACAGGCTGTTATTTTTTTCTTGGGTGGGGGTGCGGAGGAGCTGGCACGAGGTGCCCCTAATACTACAAAGCCTGAAGAGTATTTTCCAGTTGTAAAGGTGTCACATAAATGTTGTATAGTAGCAGTGACTAACGAAGCATCTTTGAATGCAAATGTGTGCGAACTGCTGTTGTTGCTGTGCTTTTTATGTGCATATTGTTTGGAGAAATACCCACATGTTTGTGTCTGTGCCATGGCTATATATCCGTGATAGCACAGATTGAAAACTGTGCAGTGCAGATGTTACATCTACTATATCAAGTAATGTATCTGTTTAAGATACTGCCATCATACCATTCTGCTTATTACTTCTGCTTTGCCTGGGGATCATGCAGCAAGCAGCCCCCTCCTCTTCCCCCTTTGGGTATCAGCTGTTGAGATCAGTCCCTCTCTTCACCTAAGAGAGCCAGTTTTTTGTTTCCTAAAAAAAAATCTTTGTGATTAAACTTTCTTAGGTTTGGTGGAAGAGGAAACCCATTGTGATGTTGAAAGTCTAAGCGAATTACAATCCAGTCTATTTTAATATTGGGGAACGGGGCCGTTTTTGCCAAATATTTTGGACCATCCTTGTCAACAGACATTTCCTGCAGCAAAGGGTAGAAATCTACTATACTGTAATTTATCTAAACTAGCCTCCCGACTGGTCTGTCTCACTGGAAAATCTGGAATTCTATATCGGTTTGGCTTTTAGTAAACTAATATGTTCCAACAATTTAGCCATCAGTTTTTAATATTGATCACAAGCAAGGAAGGATATGCCATAAAATCTCCAATAAATACAAATATGCTAAGTATGCTACGCATTACGGGGGGAATTGGCAGATGTAGAAAATCTAAGCCAAGATTTGCATTCAAGACAAAAAAAAAATAACATTACAGTGCAACAACCTCTGTGCTACCATGCATGATACACGGTGTATGAGACTACGTTTCCCAAAGTCTCCGCCAAAATGGGCAATAAACATTGGTTTTGGGAGCTGTAGTCCCAAATACCCAGAAAGCATCATAGTTTTTATCCCTTGTGTGGAGATTGGATGCCACTGAAAAATAAATGGTGGCAGATGACCACTTTCCCATGGTGCTTTCTTGATATTTTGTCTTTGGTCTAATCTTCATTCTTTCAACACCTGTGACAGGAATAAGAACTGAAGAAAAGAAGTGAAGATGAGTTAAAGTCTATACCATGTCTCCTGTATACTTATGTCATGTGACAAACATTTCTATTCAACAGCTGACAGAAATTTGGATCAATCCATTTGTATGTGTGGATTTTGAACAATTGCTTATGATTTGAGGTAGATAAATAATATAGATGAAACCCAGTGTAGTGTAGTGATGAAGAGGTTGGAACTGGACTAAAGACTCTCAGATACTAGTCCATTCATAGCCATGTAAATTTGCTAGGTCTCTCTCTCTCTCTCTCCCCCCTCCTCTCTCTCTCTCTCTCTCTCTCTCTCTGTGTCTCTGTCTCTGTCTCTCTCTCTCTCACACACACACACACACAGAGTTAAAACCAGTTTGATGAAGTGGTTTAAGACAACAGGAGATCATGAGTTCTAATCCCTGTCTTAGGTACAAACTCAGGTGGGGGGATCTAGGGCCAATCATTCTCCAGACCTGGGAAAGGCAAGTGCAAATCATTTCTGAATATGTGGCCAAGAGAATTATATAAATTGGTCCAATTAGTTGCCAGAAATCTAGACTAGCTCAAAAGGCGTGCATACACACACACACACACACACACACACGGAGGGAAGAAGGGAGTGTGAGAGAATGTTAAAATATTTGAATATAAAACACATCAGCCAAATCTCATCATCATATTAAATCTTAATACTGACATTGTTATCTTGTAAATATACATAGCCATGGAGAACATGATAAAGTTCTCACATGGCAAAGCATGTTTTAACGTATTATTATAGCTACTTTTTCAATAATTCCACCCCCCCAATTGTCTTTAAATCTTTTTAAATGCAAAGGAGTATAAATATAGAAGAACAATAATCCAACAAGAGCAGCGTTGACATTAAAACTACAGCAGGTTAAATGTTTTTTCACTTTTCTATTTGCACAGATTTTAATGGGAGGACAACAGACTTGAAATATTCCATTTCAATGGAATGCAGGCAGAATGAATTTTACAGACCCTGTGTTGCATTGAAAAGTGCTAATTTTTGAAGTACCTCCTCCCCAAAGAATTAGAAACCTGCAATAGGATAGTTTGAGAAGAAAGCCAAAATGCTTAGAAAAAAATGCAGCAACCAAAACTTCATTTACCGTGTTTCCCCGAAAATAAGAGCTACCCCGAAAGTAAGACCTAGCACTATTTTCTAAACCTGCCCTAATATAAGACCTACCCCGAAAATAAGACCTAGTGTAAATCTCCAGTTCCAGGAAGACTTTTCAGGGAGCAACCGTGCACCAGAAACACCCCACACACACACTCACACCCACTATTTGGCACCATAAATATATAAGACCTACCCCGAAAATAAGACCTAGTGTGTTTTTGGGAGCCAAAAAAAATATAAGACAGTGTCTTATTTTGTAGTAACTGCTCTCTATTAATAGGCTAGCTAATATTCTTCCAGCCATCTGTCATTTCTCTTATCCCATATCCAATGAGCAACATTAAACATAACCAGGGTTCAGATCTACGGGATCATCATAAAGGATGCTTGTCCTTGTCCAGATTTTGTGCTTTATTTATTACACACACACAACACACACACACACACACGCTGTTCAGATTTCCACTGGGGATTATTTCTGATCATTCTGCAGCTTGTTTCCTGTTTCTTGTAGCTCCTTACTCTTGCTCCTTTTTTGCTGGCTGACATTTGTTGCTCTAAAGCACAGCCATTTGTTTGGTGCAGCTCACTTATCTGGCACAGGTCTTTGAAATGTTCTTGCGGGAAGATTTTGTCACGTTTGTTTAGAAGCATCTAAGCTGTTGCTTTTCTTCTCACTTTTCCTTTTAGACTGTCTACGGTATGTCATGCAGCTCTTGTGAAGTCCCCACCACTACGGGAAATTGTGTGAAGTCTGTTTGAAGTTTGTTTTCTCCTGCTGATTTCTCTAAGGGAATTGAGCGCAGACTAGCAGGCACATGGAGAGGAACTTCACTTTGTTTTGGTAAGAATTCTGCTCCTTAAAAGACCTTGGTTGGAATTTTTAAAGGCTCCATCCATGGCTGGAATCCACAGTGCATTGCTTGATACCCTGAGTTTTGAAAAGAAATAAATCATCCTAGCGCTAGGTATACCATTAGATAAGGTATCAGAAGCCACAAGAAGGGCATGTGTATGGATATGTGGAGAGGATGAGCAAGACATTGGTCATGCTATTTATGCCTACTTAATTCCCTTCCTGACCATCTCTTCTGATCCCCAGCAAATAATTTGCTGTTGATAAAAATGAATGCTCTTTGATATAATGGCAGTTTGAATATGTCAGGCAGCAACACTAAGCAAAGGATGTTGTTTCTTTAGTCTTCTTCTGTGCCCAGCCCCACACATGATCATACTCGTAGTACAACATTTATCTAAGCAGTAAGTAAATTTAAAGTATATTTTCCCAATTAAAATAAGCTCAAAATTACATCCAGTAAACTTATCAAAAGATATAATAGCAATAGCACTTAGACTTATATGCTGCTTCATAGTGCTTTACAGCCCTCTCTAAGTGGTTTACAGAGTCAGCCTATTGCCCCGACAATCTGGGTCCTCATTTTGCCGATCTCAGAAGGACAGAAGGCTGAGTCAATCTTGAGCCAGTGAGAATCGACTTGCCAGCAGTCAACAGAATTAGCTTCAATACTGCATTCTAACCTCTGCACCACCATGGTTCTTTGGAGAAATTGGGAAATAGGGAAGAGTTTCAAAACAGCAATTTAATAAACTCAGATTAAGTTGAGAGGGTTTTTATTTGTTTACCATTTTCCAGTTTCCTGGTTTCTAGCCTCGTACCTTAACCACTATACCAAATTGCTCTAAACCTTCTGCTTATGAAGAAAGCATCAAGACCATTGTGCAGTTATTGCAACCATGCAGCTCTCAAGTACTGGAGAGCATAAGTTCTGGGTCAATTGAAAGAGGATTTCTCAGTTGAAGGGGTGAGATGGGCAATGAACATTTTATCCAAAAAAGGCGGGAACCCTGAGGTGATGTAACATGTAAAAGTGTATTTCAGAATGGACCAGAAAGTTACATCCTCAGGTTGATCTGATGGCAATAATGGGGAATTAATAGAAGGCAACTTCTATTTCTGCTCTTCAGAAGTGGATGCTGATCTGTTTTGGTGATGGGTCAACCAATTTATGTGGCTAAATCCAAAGATGACCAAATCTGGCACAGCAAGAAGCCACAGATTAACATTGATTCTGATTCCTATACTCAACATAATGGAAGCTGCCAAATCGAGAGAGGCATATTTATTGACATTTTTCTTTCTGTTTATAATTTACTTTTACAAAACTGACAATGGACTTTTTGCTATAAAATACCCAAAGCCATTGAAATGAAACACATAGCAAATCTTTTGGGACAACAGGGATTGGCACATTGTTAAGATAGTAAATATCATAAAAAATGACATTCATTGAACAGACTCCTGAAATATAGTCCCTTTATAGTGTACGTAAGGAAGAAAGGGTTTGTAGCAATTTCCCTTTATTTGGCATCTGTAGAATTAACATTTTTGTTATAATAAAGTACTTTTCTTCTATGTTCTGTAAGAGAACTGACAACAAGTAATCAGTATATTGATGAAATATCAGTCAAATGAAAGAGAGAGAAAGAGTTGTGTGGAAAATAGAAGGTGTAGCTAAAAGTTTTATATACACAACCTGGGTTTTGAAAATATGTCCCTTTCAGTTGGTAAGAATTTGAAAACTAAGACTTGCTGAACATTAAGAGTTTTAAGGGCCTGTAAAGTGGCTGGCCTAACAGACAGTTAAACAACTGAGTCACTAGGTTAGTCTATTGACCAAATGAGAGTGGGTGTGAAGGGAAATTGAATACAAAAGAAGTACCAGCTGAGAGAGTCAACACTGCATCAGGAAGAGATTATCAGAGTATGTGGTAAAAAGGAAATTCTGAAACAAAATTGTTGAGAAAACTGGACCAAAAGTAATTGCTTGTATCGAGAAGCATATTGAAACAATGTGTAGTATAGAGGAATGTTTTCTGAAGCAATTGGGACTCAAGATGGAAATTTCTGTGCCCTACAGCAATCTTAAAATATCAGTTCTATCATGAAGTCAGTCTTCACTTGGAGTGTGTGAGCCTTAAACTCAGGTAATCGAAAGAAATGCACAATTATTTCTGAACCAAAGATTGCTTTTGCCTTTCAATGGATCATTCCTCAGTGAGGCAGTAGCTTAATATGATTGTTAGGTGTGCATGCTTGGAGGAAGATGAGAGCTATGCCAGAGGTTCAATCATACTGGACAGTCTCATCAGAAGAGCCAGATAAAGTGTCTCTCCTATTAACAAGATGCTGAGGTGCAATTTCCATTTCAACATTTATTAGTTTACCAAAATATAAAATACAAAGAAAAATGAAAATAATGGGAAAGTAGAGGAGGAAAAAAGAAACAGGAAAAATATAGGGTAAAAGGGGAAAGAAAAAGGAAACTTATGACTCTTTTTAGGGCAGTAGAATGAGGTGATATCATGAAAGCTCTTTTTTTTACTTTTACATAGTAACATGTACTAATTATTTTTATAACAACAAAACTATCTAATCAACAAAAATTCAAAATCAATTTTTCCCACCTCAAGCAGTCCAGAAGCTGTTTCCAAGTAAAAACAAAGATAGTTATATTATTTTCCTTGGGAAAGACTCAAAACATGGATAAAATAACAAATTCAAAAAAAATCTGGCTTACTCTGCAACCAATCATCATAATAAATTAAATGTATCCACTTGTAATGGGTTCCTTGGGAGACAGGAGGAAGAGCCACAGCCAGGGAAGTGGTCAGACAAGAGGTATCTTCTTAATCTACAGAAGGAGTCGGAGTGGAGAAAGCATTTCAGAAGGGACCCTCCCTAGTTCTCTGGGAAGTAAATGCCAGGAGGGCGAGTGAAGAAATGCTTTCAGGTTTGCAAGGTTCTGTTACTGTAGCCTTACAATAAAGGTATTGTTAATAATATTCATGGGTATGGTTTCCACTCTGGACTATTGACAGATTGACACCACCTGCCTCTCAACCACTCTGGGTGGCTAACAACAGTCAAACATTATAATAAACTTAATAAAAGTTAAAGATGAAAGATGGCAAATCCAATGAAATGAATAATCTCACTCAACATCGCAGAAGGCCTGAATGAAGATCCAGGTTTTCACAACTTTTCTAAATAGCAGCACAGTCGGGACCATTTGTACCTTGGGGTAAATGTTTTACAGGAGGGTTAACTCAAGAAATAATGGGTAGCCCCAGAACCAAAATTGTTTTACACTGCTTTACAGTGGTTCTCCTCCTACCTCTCGGGATGCTCGCAAACAGTGTTGGCAGGGGGGCAGAGATCGACTCCGAGGTCTCTCACTTGTGGGGTACCTCAGGGGTCGGTTCTCTCGCCTCTCTTGTTCAACATTTATATGAAGCCGCTGGGGGAGATCATCCGTGGTTTCGGGGTGAGTTATCATCAGTATGCTGATGATACGCAGTTATATATCTCCACCCCGGACCACATCAGTGATGCTCTCTCCGTGATGTCCCGTTGTTTGGAAGCGTGCGGATCTGGATGGACAGGAACATGCTCCGACTCAATCCAGCCAAAACAGAGTGGTTGTGCATACCGACATCCCGGTCCAGTTCTGAGGTTCCATCTTTGGTCATGGGGGGGGAGGTGTTACCCCCCGTGGACAGGGCACGGAACCTGGGGGTCCTCCTGGACTCATGGCTCAAGTTGGAGGAGCAGGTGGGAGCCGTGGCCAGGGGGGCTTTTGCCCAGGTCCAGCTGGTTCGGCAGCTGCGCCCATATCTGGACCGGGATGCCCTGCGCACGATTACTCAGGCCCTCGTTGTCTCCCGACTGGACTACTGTAACGCTCTCTACTTAGGACTGCCCTTGCATACCACTTGGAGGCTTCAGCTGGTGCAGAATGCGGCCGCGTGGGTAGTGTTGGGAGTCCCTCGATACTCCCATATTACACCCCTCCTGTGCGACTTGCATTGGCTTCCGGTTGCCCTCCAGGTGAGATTCAAGGTTTTAGTGTTAACATTCAAAGTCCTACTTGGCATGGGTCCAGGATATTTATGAGAACGACTCCTCCCAGTTTCAAGTACCTATGCCCGGTACGGGCGCATAGACAGGGCCTCCTCAGGGTGCAGTCCCCGACTCAATGTCGCTTGGTGGGGACTCAGGGGAGAGCCTACTCTGTGGCGGCCCCCACTTTATGGAATCTTCTTCCACTGGAGCTCCGGCTTGCTCCTGATCTCCGTACCTTCCGCCACGAGTTAAAAACCTGGCTGTTTTTACAATGTGGGCTATGCTGACTCCTTGGGCTTTCTTGATTTTAATTTTGGGGGTTTTAATGTTAATTCGGCTTAATTCGTTTAATATGGTTTTTAGGTAATTTATTGTTGTATTTCTTTTAATCTGTGAGCCGCCCCGAGTCCTTTGGGAGAGGGGGCAGCATATAAGTTGAATAAATAAATAAATAAATAAATAAATAAATAAATAAATAAATAAATAAATAAATATTAAGTGATTCTTGTTATTTTCATTATATTAAAATCCAGGACAGTTAATAGGATTGCCCTGTTGTCACAATATTCCCTTCCCTTCCATTGTGCTATATTAAAACACACACACACACACACACTGCACTTGATAATTTCTTTAAAAGTTTTCTGTGAGTGCTTTATAACTGTCAAGCTATATGTCTCTGAATTAGAAGGAAAGCAACTGGCTTTGAGAAACAGTGGGAGGAATAAGACTCTCAAATCAGGCTAAACAGTCTGGATTCAGTCTACACTGAATTGTACTTTTTGCCAAAATTCTGAACACAAAAATTTAATCAAATGTTTGATTCCATTTATTCTTTTATAATAGCATCTACGCTTTTGTTTCCTATCCAAACAGCAGTGGATTATCTCAACTTTTATGGATATTTTAAAAAAAGCTATTTTGATATTTATGGCCTTACTATAGCTTATGGCTTTTATTTCTTTGCTATGGACCTGACATGAAAAGGAGATACATTCATTGGAGATCTTGGCGTCTTAGTGGATCTTGGAGTCTAAGTGGACAACCAGCTAAATATGAGCCAGCAGTGTGCTGCAGCAGCAGCCAAAAAAAGCCAATGCAATCCTAAATTGCATTAACAAGGGATACAATCGAGATCAAGTGAGGTACTAATACCACTCCATAAAGCCTTAGTAAGACCACACTTAGAGTACTGCATCCAGTTTTGGTCACCACATTATAAAAAAGATGTTGAGGCTCTAGAAAAAGTGCAGAGAAGAGCAACCTGGTTGATTAGGGGACTAGAGACTAAAACATATGAAGAACGGTTACAGGTACTGGGCACGGCTAGTCTACTGAAGAGGAGGACCAGCGGAGACATGATAGCAGTGTTCCGATATTTGAGAGGCTGCACCTATAGGCCAGACAAGGAATAATGGATGGGAACTGAACAAGGAGAGATTTAACCTAGAAATAAGTAGAAACTTTCTGACAGTGAGAACAATCAGCCAGTGGAATCTTTGGAAGATGTGGGAGCATCATCAATTGAGACTTTCAAGAAGAGATTGGACTGCCATTTGTCAGAAATGGTGTAGGGTCTCCTGCTTGGGTGGGGGAATGGACTAGAAGACCTAAAAGGTCCCTTCCAACTTTGTTAATCTGTAATCTGTAATCATTGTGTTGGCTGTAGACATTCTGAAAAGTAAGTAAAGGTGAAGATTTCCCTGTCCAGCTGTGTTTGACTTTAGGGGGCGGTGCTCATCTCTGTTTCCTAGCTGTGGGAGCCAGCATTGTCCAAAGACAATTTCTGTGATCATGTGAGAGGCATGGCTATGTCATATGCCAGAGATGCATGGAACATTGTTACCTTCCCATCAAAGTGGTACCTATTAATCTACTCGCATTCACATTCAAACTTCTGTAAAGTAAAGAAATAAAAATAACTTCCAATGGTTTTAACCTGCATGCTTCTGCAGGCAAGGCTTGACCTTTAACTTGTTAGTTTAGTTTACTGTATTGTAATTACACCTCATACAACGAAATCAAACACCATCTTCAGTGCACATCATGACCATGAGCATGAAAATAAACACAAACACACATCCTTCACCCTTCACACATTGAACTGGAAACCCCCGACACCACACCAACACTGCACTATACAGCAGAATTCAAAAGAGCTACTGCCCTGGGATAGAAGCTGTTTTTCAGCCTACTTGTCCTTGTTTTTATTATTCTGTACTGTCTGCCAGATGGTAATAGTTCAAAAAAAAAGGGTTCCCAGGATGAGATGGATCTTTGAGAATGTTTTGAACTTTCTTAAGGCAGTGGGAGCTATAAAGCTCTTCCAAAGAGGGGAGAGGGCAACCAATGATGTTCTGGGCAATGACATTAACCCTCTGGAGTGCTTTCCTATCTGCCACTGTGCAATTGGCAAACCATACAGAGGTGCAGTATGTTAAAATGCTCTCTATGGTGCAGCGGTAGAAAGTCACCAGCAGTTTTTCATTCATTGTTCTTTTCTGAGAAGTCTCAGGTAGTATAATCTCTGCTGCGCCCTTTTGACCAGGGCTGCAATGTGGGCACCCCAGGTCAGGTCCTCTTTTAGGGTAACACCCAGAAACTTAAAACTGGCCACTTGCTCCACTCGGTCTCCATTGATAAGCAAGGGCTGGATGTCTGATCTGTTCCTTCTATAATCCACTATAAGCTCCTTGGTCTTATTGGTGTTGAGGACCAAGTTATTGTCTCCACACCACGAAAGCAACCGGTCCACCTCATCTTGGTAGGCAGACTCATCCCCCGCCAGAGATAAGTCCCACTGTTGTATTATCTGCAAATTTAGCAATAGTATTACTAGCGTGAGTGGGAATGCAGTCATGCACATAAAGAGTTATGTTGGTTAATGATGTTGTAGGGATAAATAGAAGCTTCCAGAGAAAGGAGTATTTAAAAAAAACAATCACAGGAGAGGCCATACTCTAAGCCATGGTTCCAAAAGAAACTGAGTTAACTACACTTCTCCTGCACTGAATTCACTGATGCATTTAAAAGAATTGTTACTCTTTCTAACAATTACCCAGTATTTTCAAATTACCTCTGCTCTTTATGGCGAATGTTTGTTTCTTTAAACTTTCTTTTTCTGCTAGTCTACCATCTGCTTTCAACCATCCTGTCCCCCCATTTGTCCTTTCCAAGCAGTACTTTGTCATGTTAGTTTTCCCTGCAAATGGGGATGAGAGGCAGGAGGGGGAGGGGTGGTGTACAGAGAGTGTAAGCTCACCGTAAAGTAATGTTAAAGCAGAGTTCAAAGAAATGCAGCTGCTTCCTGAAAGTGTGAGCAGGGAGAAGCCTTGGTTTTTCTTTTGAAGTCCTGCTGTTCAAATCTTGCTGCAAGATGGATGCTGATTGTTTCGTATTAATGTATGGTTAAACTTAAAAGAACCTGTGTATGTGGGCCAGGGCATTTTTGAAATCTACGGAGGAGATTGGAAAATCAAAGTTGGTTAGAAAACCATCTCCCCCCCCTCCACACACACTTTTCTTTTCTCCCCTGCCCCACTTCCAGTTATTTTAAAAACTGGTTTGAGGAAGAGTGGAAGCAAAAACTATCAAGGAGGAAAATCAAAAGTGTGTTGTGATCAAAGGAGGAAATACTTCTAATCCCTTTGAAGGCTGGTTGAAAACGCCTTAACTTTAATTTTATAAGGCTTAACTTTATTCCCACCCAACTGAATGCAATAGACTTCAATGCTTCCCACTTTCTAGCGTTGTTTCTCTAGTACCAAGTGGTGGACTCTTGGTACTTTGGAGTTGGCGTCTTTCTCCTTGTCCTTTGTAAAGTACATATAAGTGACACACAACTTTGCCTATACTTTCACAGACAAGGCCTCCTTATTGTTCTAATCTTGTCTTTTCAATTTATTGGGCTTTTTGATGGATAGGCTATTCCCTCTTAGAATGGAAGATTGTACATGCACTTCCATATTTATAGAACTATGGAATGATGCTATCTATTTCAATACGATGTGTGTTGCAGAGAGGAAATATCAAATAACTCTATTTCTCATGTTACCTTCCTTTTGTTTCCTCATGAGGCTGTCTAGAAAACAAATATCTATAGTAGAGGTTTTTCTACTTTTTTCAGTCAATAACAGGAATGTCCAACCGTGGCAACTTTAAAATTTGTGGGCTCCCCAGCCATGCTGATTGGAGAATTCTGGGAATTGAAATCCACAAATCTTAAAGTTGCCATGGTTGGACATCCTTTGTCTATGGAATCTGTTACTTTTTAAACAACAACAGGATTAGCTCTCTTGAGAGACACTTCCTCTGCTCATAGAAGACCAAGTGAAACCGAAACAGACAACTGTTTTCTGCCAGCTGCATATAGTGGAGCTGTGGATTAGGAGTGGGGATGCCCAGTTGTTAATCTTCTCTTTGGCATGGAAGCCAACTAGGTTTCCTTGAGCCACACACACTATCTCTCAGCCTTAATCAGTGTCAGATTCTGCAATAAACTGGCTGAAAAACAACACAAAAATCCTTACACATCATCCTTTGACAACCTTATTATGTGAATTAAACAAGGGCAAAACACGGATCCTGCAGCCAAAGTGGGGCAAATACTGAAAGCAACAATTCCTTACTTTCTTAACAACAAACCAAATGAATGAGAATCATTGCCAATCCCTTTTTCTAGATTGTGTTGTGCAGTTAGGGAGTTGACAACTCTTTTTACTATGATGGGATGCACCATTCTGCCTATTCACAGGCCGTTATGCCTATTCCATGAGCATCCCAATCATATGGCTACAGCTGCACACAATCAGTACTGCCATTCCCTTGTAGCTATCTTTTTACATTTCTTGTAGCAGCTCAGTTATCCCCACTCTTTCCTGTGCCTGCTAATCCAGCTGACAGGTCACTAGTGCAGAAAACTCTTTAGTATCTTATTACACTGACTAGGGTTGAGATGCTGTTAAGCGACTGGCAGGATGGGGAGAAGGAGTTCAGATTAACTCCAACCAAGATGGAACTTCTGTTCTTAGATTAGTATCCATCTGTCTAGGAACATCAGTGCCAGGAGTTGCCCTAGATGGGGCTGACTCCCCCAAAGAAAGTGGTCTGGGATTTGGAGACACTCCAGGTATCTCACTGCTTAGGTGGGGGGTTGGACTAGATGACCTACAAGGTCCCTTCCAACTCTGATTATCTGTATTCGATAACTTATTCTCTGAACCCTCTTCCCTAACATTCTCCTGATTTCAAAAAATCCTCAAGAGAATTCTGTCCTCAAGAAAGAATCCTTCGGATCCTTTGGGCCTCAGTAGGATTGCAGGAGCTACTGACAATTTGTGATCTGTTAGGTGTTGTGCTACGTTTTTGGGCTTGGTAATGTTTTGATTTTTACTACGCAACCACTCAGTCTGTAAACATTACATCAATATACGAAATTGTTAATAAACAGCTTAATGTGCTTAAGATTTTTCAAAAACCAAAGTACTATTACAGATCTATAACATGGCAATAATAAAGACAGTGCTTCTTTTATTACTCTATTATTAAAGATAAGGGCAAAAATTATGCTTTATTAAGTGCTGGTGTATAAAATATGGTGTTTAGTTGAACTAAGCTCGATTTAATTAGAAACTAGTAGAAAGATTCCTAACCAATAATAAATCATCTTAATTTTTTTATTATTCATCTGCCAAATACCTCTTATTTTTCCATCAAAATGTGCAAGAATTGCTGGGTAAGAGTGGTGTTTCCCTAGTCTAGAGCATACACATTGAGATCCTACAATTCATTTCAAGGCCATCAGTATTTGTTTCTTTTGAGTTAATGAATCCCTTTCCTGCTTTTAAAAAGAGAAAATTAGGGTTATGTCATGCACAAGAGGGATATAGAACACTCTATGTTATGTTCATTGGATGCAATTTATGTCGGGAATGTAGAATTGTGGACTTTTAGATTTCAAAAGGAGCTGGATCAGATGGTAAGCCATCGAAGGAAGTAAAGAGAATCTATTTTCTAAGAAATAGTATTGCAGTAATATCCTACAGGTAAGAAAGCACCCTGTGACTCTGAATAAGATCTGCCACATCCATCAATTTCTCTCCTGACCATGGTAGGTTGGCTGCACAAACTGTTCTTTCCTTTTAGAATGGAGGGATATGGATTCTGTAGGCCACTCTTTTTGATTCATATAGGGTTTTTTTTCTTTTGCCATTAAGGGAAATCAATCTAGCCCCAAATTGGAAACACATTGTGTAACAGTATTAAGGTTACTGTAGAAATCAGATTTCTTTATTAATTTTTTTTAAAGAAACCAAATAAAAGCTCATATGGAAGTGTGAAGCTGTAATTTCTCTTGCTTGTTTGCAATCCTGGCCCCCTCACAGCAGAAGAAACTGGCTTGACTATATGAGCCCATTTAAAAGATATACCGGGCAGCATTAAAATAAAAGACATCATAAATTGTGCACTGCAGCATTTGCAAGCAGACATTTGTCTCTCCCATGAACCTAGCAGTATTTTAATTGCTGAAGCTCTTCTGTTATCACAGTCTCATTCTTGGAAAGCAAAGCCAAGTTCACCCACAGGTTATGAACAGAGCCAAACATTTCTCAGCGAACTGCTATTATTAGATTAGATAGTGCACTACTGTATGACTTCCCACTGAAATGGCAGTGAGGGGAAATTAAATTAATGTATTCTTTTATCCAATCATTTCATTTGCTCAGATATTAGATGGGTGGCATTTGATAGTGTTTGTTAGGTAGACATATGGTGATTGGTACAAATGACCAATTAATCATCATTATTGAACTTTTAATTTATACAGTGTTCGAAGGAACTTAGAATCCTGTGTTTCTTGCACTCATTAAAATATCAGATTTCACTATGCAAATTTGGGTAATGCTAATTATTACTAAATATTCTCTCTACCAGGATGATTGGAAAGGGTGACTTTAGACCGATCGCTGTCTCAGCCTAATCTACTTTAAAGAGTGGTTGTGATAATAACCATGTGTCAAGAAAGTTATTTATGTACTATTCTAGTCCTTTTGATAAACAAAGAACATCAGTGAAGATGACAAAAGATAACAGGAATAGAAAAGAACTAATACAATTATAATTTACAATTGCAAACACACTTGCAGCTTGCTAGTTCATCAGGAGCAGGTGGGGTGTGTGGCCAGGGGGGCATTTGCCCAGGTTCACCTGGTGCACCAGTTGCGTCCCTACCTGGACCGAAATGCCCTACGTACGGTCACTCATGCGCTTGTTGTCTCCCGTCTGGACTACTGCAATGGTCTTTACATGGGGCTGCCCTTGAGGACCACCTGGAGGCTTCAACTTGTCAACTTGCAGCAGCGCGGGTTGTGATGGAAGGATGCCGATACTCCCATGTTACACCCCTCCTGTGTGAGCTGCACTGGTTACCGGTTGCCCTCCGGGTGAGATTCAAGGTGCTGGTGTCAACCTATAAAGCCGTTCATGGCATTGGACCGGGGTATTTGCAGGAGACCCTGCTGCCAATAACGGTTTCCTGATACCCCGTGTGCTCCCACTGCCAGGGCCTCCTCAGGGTGCCATCAGCCAGGCAATGTTGGCTGGCGGCCCCCAGGGGTAGGGCCTTCTCTGTGGGAGCACCCACCCTTTGGAACCAGCTGCCCCTGGAGCTTTGGATGGCCCCTGACCTCCGATCTTTCTGACCTGGCCTAAAAACATGGCTGTTCCAACTCGCCTACCCGGACTGATGGGGGGGAAGGGTTTTTAGTTGTAGTTTTAAATTTAAATGGTTTATGAGATTTTCGGTTTAATAGTTTTTAAATATTTGTACTACTCTGTTTTTAGTATTGTAAGCCGCCCTGAGTCCTCAGGGAGATAGGGCGGCATATAAAACTCATAAATAATAAATAAATAAATAAATAAATAAATAAATAAATGTATACTAACATGAATTTAGCTAAAAGAGGATGATTGAGAAACTATAAGGAGGATCCAGCAACATTGAAGGGAACAGCCTGAACATTGTCATAATCTCCAAAGCAGGGGTGGAATCCTACCGGCATAACAACTGTTTTGCTGCGTGGGCATGCACACTATTTACAAATTATTGGCTCCGGCAAGCATTCACCTTCTCCAGTGGTGGGATTCAATTTTTAATTATCGGTTCTGTGGGCGTGGCTTGGTGGGCCTGGTGGGGGAAGGATACTGTAAAATCTCCAGTCAGAGGTGGTATTTGCTGGGTCTCCGAACTACTCAAAATTTCTGCTATCGGTTCTCTAGAACTGGTCAGAACCTGCTGAACACCACCTCTGACCTTCTCTTGCTGACAAGTGGCACTCAGCTGTGCTGTGCAAAGCAGCTGAAGAGGAAAAGCAGGGAATAAAGCACAGTTTAGAGCCCAGGCCGGCAGGTGGGCCAAACAGAAGACCAGAAGATCATTGCAGTGAACCGGTTTGGTGTCAGCTGCTTTTCAGAGCTATCAGTTCTATAGAACTGGGCCAAACTGGTAGAAACCCACCCCTGCTCCAAAGCAATCAAAAGAGGAAAGAACATGTTCAGTGGCCACAGAATACTGAGAAATTGTTGAGAGGGGAACATAAAACTATGTTGAAGGATAGAATAGACCATCTGGAAAGAAGCTATAGCAATGAAATCCACATTATGATGTTGTGTTGTATTAATTAAGGGACAGGCTATGCATAAACCACAGATTTTGAATTGGAAATCCATGTTGAGTAAGTGACTAAGGCATGAGTGCCGGTGAGCAATCTAGCACTGGATGCAATTGGTACACAACATATATTTTTGCAAAGAGTCTGTGTGCTATAACTGCCATCTCCTCTTGAGCAGGAAACAGGATTTTAGGGCAGTTCTCAAACTTTGCACAACTTCTACCTGTGAAAATGTGACCTCATCCAGAGCTAATTATGAGATATCGCCAAACTGGAAGGTCATAAAACCCACAGACACTCAGTCTTACCAGGGTTGATCCAAGACAGTTTTTCTCCATCCAGACATGCAGAACCTCCAGCACTGAGAAAATAGCTCAGTCACATCCCTTGGATGATTCCAGACAGAGATGTATAACTGAATCAGCATATTAATGATAATTAACTGAATGAAGATCGATGACCTCACCTAGCAGTTTCATGTAGGCATTAAATAGAAACAGGAAGAGAGCTAAAAACCTGTTGTGTTCTACAAAGCAGAGGTCCAAGACTAACTTTCTTTCCCCACCCCACCCAAATATCTGCTGGAATTGATCTTAGAAGAAGGGAAAAACCCACCAAAAAACCTCTGTCCTTCCCCTAATTTCTCACCCTCTCAGCCAGTTCAGAAGGTTATCATAACCAATGTTACTGAAAGCCACTGAGGAATCAAGGAGAGGCAGGATAAATACACTATGTCCATCTTGGGTCTACCAAAGGTCAACACAAGTTGATCAACATTTTTCAGAGATGCAGGACTATCAGCTTCAAAACAGCTTTCTCCATAAAAGGAAGATTGGAGCCTGAGCAAAAAAAATGTCTGGTAATGCTGAATCAAGGGATGAACACTTGAGGAGGTGGTGGAAATGTGCCTTCTGCAAGGAAGAATTTGTCATCTTTGACCCAGGTGCATGTCCTTTCTCAGGAGGCCTTAACCAGCCAGCAAGGCCTTGGGAGTCACCAGATTGAATTCATCTGAGATGACCAGACAAAGATAAAATGTGGGATCTTTGGTGCTCTCTCAGTTTGGTGATTTTCCTCCACTGATGATTTTACCTAGTTTGGTAATGAAACATCTGCAAGAAAACCACCAAGCTCAAAGAGCACCAAAGACCCCACAATACAATCCTGAGCTACAAATATTATTTTCTATCGGAAAGATAAAATGATCATGGATAATTTTTCTACCTCCCACCAAACACTCTGACCCTCCAATGAAAATAGATACAGAAAGGGCAAGTACCTTGTCACACTAAATTACATAGTTAACCTATGGTTAATATGACAAGATGTGGTGATAGCCACTACTCTAAAAGGCTTTAAGAAGAAATTGGATAAATTCAAGGAGGACAGAACTATCAAAAGTTATTAGTAAATGATCTACAAGCTTGCACCATGGGCTTATATCAGGATCCAGAAACAATACAAATAGGCTATGGTGTTGAGGATAAAATAAGTCCTAACTCCTGCTTGATATGTTGTCACGCAGACACCACTGAGATTAATATTACAGCGCTGTTAATATTTCACCTGCATGTCCTTTAGTGGAAGACTTTTCCTGTCCTTAACCTACAATATTGATATATTTCATTTTTGGGGAACCCCAGGATATTGTTGAATTCTTAGGCAAAATGATCTAAACATTATCTAGTAAGCTTCCAGCAGCATTGGGCATTCTGCCAAGGGAAGTGCAGCAAACTTACAGTACAGTCTTCATCCATCAAAATCTACAGACATTTTTCTAGTGGGGTGCCAGTTTGCATTTCTGTAAGGAAGGAAGTACTTTCAGCAAAAGGCCAAGGGCCAATTCTCTTTGAAAGGCAGCAGACAAAAAAACAGATGGGCATGACTGTTGTTTCTATTTCTTTTAGAAAAAAAATGCATGAAATAACCACAAGTTTGAGAAAGCATTGGATACGAGTCTTCCATCATCATGGAGAATAATAATGGACTAAGAAAACCACTGTAGGAAAAACTGTATTTCAAGAAAAAACAAAAACAAACCCTGGCTATATTTATTTAATATTCCTAACTTACTTCATCCAAATAAATATAAGAGGAAAAAAACCAATTAGAATATACATATTTCTGAGTAATGGAAAGCTGGAATTAAAATTAATACATGAATAAATAAATAATAGGGAAAAGCAAAAAAAAAGCCACTCAGTCATACAATCAGGTATGCCATAAATATCCGCATTTTAAAAACCTCAAGAATTATTTCAAGCATTTTTGTATCCTATTGATTTCAGAGCAAGTCTTACCTGTGTGTGAAATTTCCTTCTAATAAAGTCAGTGGAGTTTACATTTTATTTTTGCCACATACTGACTGGTTTTGAAGCATGTGCACTTATTCACTGTTGTATATTAGTTATTTTATGATAAAATATGAGGACATATCAATTATCAGTTTTAGGTTCCACTTATTTTTTGTAGGAGAGTTTAACTTTGTACATATAAGTCACTTTAATTGAATACTTGAAAGGATACTAGTTAAGCAAAATTCAATTTTATATGGTCATATGGTTAGGATGTTAATAATAAAAAAATACTTATCCCTCACCCTCTTTTCCTTCCGGGAATATTTAAATGTTAATGCTTACTGCATTTTCCTTTGTCTTAATAGATCCCATGACACTTTGCAACTGCTAATGTACTCAGCATTCCTCTGCATGTACTTACGATATAAAACTACATTTAAACAAAGCCACAAAACTGCATGGCGTGCACTGCAAATGAATGCAAAATATTTTGGTTCAATAAGAAACATATTTTCCCTCATGTTGTGGTGCAATAAACAGGCATTTTAATTGCTCAACAAGATGAAAACAACCTCCTATGAACAAACAAACAATTCTGCTCGGTTAGCAAAATTGTTGCTAAAAAAAGAAGAGAACATTATCAATGTTACAAATTAAATTACAATCATTTTCTCATTTTATATAATCAACTTTCAATATGTTGATTCATTCGTAAGCTAATGTAATTTTATAAGGAAGTAACAGTCAAGTTTTCTCCCAGAGGGAAAAAAACAATCATATATTTAAAAACCCACTACTATGGAAAGTTGTGAGATTCTATCTGGATTGCCTAGGGGGTGTTCTGATAGATTTTATACTTTTTACTAGAGGTAAGGAAACAAATAACTCTAGATATATAAAATAATGTCAAATAATATAACATAACGTCATGCCTATAAAGCAAAGCAATCCCTGGGTTTTCCATATGATTATAAGACTTCTTAACTATACTGTTCAATCTATGAAGTGTGACATGAAGGTTTATTGAAAATATGTTTTGTATAGAGATAACACTGTCAGATCCTACTGAATACATAACCTGTTGAGTAGCAAACCTACAATTTACTTGAGATACAGTCTATTCAATGTTGAAAGAAGAGATTGACTGGGAGTTCTCCATAAGCATACTAAATCCTGGCACAGAATAGCTGCAAGTGAAATCAAATTAGAAGTAAGTTCAGAAATTCTAGAATAAGTAAACAAAAAAGTACTCACTTTTTCTCATTTTCTTTCCCTCTGGCATGATTCACATTCAGTGGCTATATTTCCAAATTGTACCTTGGTTATGATTTTAAGAACTAATATACAGTGCTCTGAATGTTGATGATCATCATTTGATTCTCTCTATAAAATGAATAGATGTATTTTGCCCACGCTTCTAATTGTTATTTTGTTTTGTTTCCAACTGCTGCAGCATGTTTTACTAGACAATGAACCTGTTCATCTCAACATAAAAATATCTTTTTTTCTTTTACAAACATGGCATTTGTTTATAAATTAGGTTATAATTGTGTAATTATCAGTATGCATCCAATGGGGAAAAAACAAACATTGAACTTAATGCACTTCAATATTTTCTAGGCATGTAAACACAAACACACACACACACACAAACACACACAGACAAAGAAAAAACTTCTAATGTTCAATATAGCTTACACTTCCAGTGAAATCAAAGAGCATACAGGATTGCACTGTTGTTTATTAAAGCTTTTAATAAACCATTTCCTTATCTTTCAGTTCTGTCTAATTTCCAGTGAAGTTTACCGTTTTAAGCTCTTACAATAATATCTATTTAGACCAATGGACCTCAACCTTTGGGTACAAGTGACCAGTTCCATGGAGAGAGGTTTTTCCACAGACTGGAGGGAGTGCGGTTTCATACACTTCCTGCATCCCGCACATATGCAGATGGGGCTTCGCCAGTGGTGGGATTCAAATTTTTTTACTACTGATTCTGTGAGCATGGCTTGGTGGGCATGGCAGGGTAAGAATACTGTAAAATCTCCAGTCAGACGTGGTATTTGCTGGTTCTCTGAACTACTCAAAATTTCCACTACCAGTTCTCCAGAACTGGTCAGAACCTACGGAATACCACCTCTGAGCTTCGCTCATTTCCACAACCTGGTTTCTGGCACATAATGGACCGATGGCAGTCCATGGCCCCCCGAGGTTGGGGACCCCTGCTTTAGACAATGAAATATGGGATATTATTTGGCAGTTATTTAGAACATTAACATCACACACTTAACCTTTAAACAAACAAAATTATTCCATGGTCCAAATGCAAGAAGAAGAATACAAAGCAGGATTTTTTCCACAATTTGAAAGACAATGCAGATAATCCAATCACTCTGCATGGTGCTTTCATTTGGAGAAAAATATGAACCTTGTCCCTGATAATTGTCTTAATGGGTGGCTTTGTGTACAGGTTCATATTTACTGGGTAGATATTGATTAGTGAAGATAATGAATCCCACAAGATGGTCACATTATTCAAATTCACACTATTCAAAGTGATATTTCTATGGAATATGGTAATTGGTTCCAGGTCTACAGAAATAGGCAATGGATTTTTTTTTCAACGTAAGTTTTAAATGCCGATTAATGAAATGTTACATGAAAGGATGTACCTAGAAATAAAATTTATTGTTAACAAAGACACAGAGTAGTTATAGAAAGCAAAATAAAATAATCTAAATATCATTTCTAAAGGTAAGCTTACACTGACAAAAACATTTTTATTGCCTTTCAAAATGTTTTAGCAGCATAGACTGAACTATTTTCCCTTTCTTTAAATCTTCTGTTGAAAGAAATATCCTTCTGGGTTCAGTTCCAAGTGGGGAAAAAGACACTGGAAACATGGAGGCTGCTTGGAAAGTTTAATGGTGAACAGGACCACATGGTCTGGAGCTCCAGAGAAAGATAATCACATGCTTGAAGAAGATCAAGAAAAAAAGGGCTGAGGTGCTGAGAGTATCTGGGTTTTATAACCTTTGTTGGGATTTGAATTGAAGCTTGTTTCTAATTGGTTGTCAGACTCCCATGAGGGGCAACTCCGTAGGCTGTCCTGAGTTCCAAGCTTGGTTGACCCTTGCTGGATGATCTATGCCCTTAAAAGGGCTTTTGGCAATTGCTATAGCTTTACCTGGAGACCTTTCTTATGTAAAGTATTCTGGCTCAGGCCTTAATGGCCCACCCATTAACAAAGGTGGGGGTGAGATTCTGCTTCTGGGGTTCTACTCTTTTTAGAAGAAATATTCTGCCTTTTAAATATCTACCAGAATACTTCATTTTTCTAGGAGAGTTGGGTGCCAACTTCCTACACTTCATACATAGGCTGATACATATAGACTGCTTTATCAATGTCTTGGCAAACTTGTATGTTTCAAGGTTAGGATCAGCACCCATTGTTTTTTTCTTTACGATTTTTACAGCTCAAAAGATACTTTCAGTTTCCCAGAGAATGAACTCCTTCACTTGCAGATTACTGTTTTTCTCTGATAGAATCTTCCTTTTCTTCATCTTGTGTACACGTATACTAGCAGCATCCCAAACCCCAGCAGCAATTTGCATGTGTAAGCCTCAACTACCCAAACAGCATTCACTTTTAAATTTTGATTGGTGTTGTAAGAAAAAAAACCTTTGATTTCCTACCTGTGTATATGCTTCATGGTTTTGAACCTGGCTCATACTGCTTCTTATATTATAGTATATTAAAGCATTAGTTTGATAAAAGATGCATACTAAGGAAAATGTAATCAGCAATTGTGTAAAACTTATAGTTGTAATTTAATCAGTTTGGGGGCTATTTTTGATATAACTGTCTGGAGCATTACAGGAATACGAAATTTTAAAAAGTGCAGACGACAAAAGTTTCTCAAATAAGTGCCAAGTGACCGGATGGCATAGCAAATGAGGAAGCTACCCCAGTATTCTTCAAGAGGAACAGTATGAAGTGTATGAAAGACTATATAAGAAAGGGTCTTGTTTCAGATCATGGCCACGGATAGTAGCTGCTCCTTGCTGGGTTTAGCTATTATTGGTGGGCCTCATTGCAATGAGTTGTTGGTGTAAGTATTATCTTACTGAATTGTTTGTACTTTGATGATTTTCATGTTCCAAATTGCTCATGAAATAAACTTAAACTTAAATGTTCCTTCCTCTCTTCCAAGATTAAATCCATGTTTCCAGGAAATCCTGCCACAACTGATTAAAAACCTGTCTGGGTTTAATCAAAGCAAAATGAGGTTGTATGTTTGTATTTTCTGTACTACTTGTCTTATTTTATGACAGTGTTAAACCTGACCTGTTATCAATTTGCAATCGAATATTCAAATTTGCACTAGTTGCGACCAAGAGGTATTAAGAGGAATCTATTAGACGATGATACATCGTTAGCATAGCATAAACTCATCGTTCTAAGCAGGACCAACAGAAGGAAAATACATTAATTTTGCAAGAAGTGGAAAGCAAAGTAGTTCCAGAAATGGAGAGGGAGACGTGAAAAGCAGGAAAGGCTTATCTGTTTTCCTGGAAGAATTTTTGAGGCTGAAAGTATTCAGGTATTGAACTAACCTGCTTCAATAAAATATACTTTTTCTGCTTGGTGCGTTCTTGGGAGACAGCATACTAACTCCGTGCCAAAGAAGCTAAACTTACCTGAGATGTTTGGAGGGTGTTTCTCCCCCACAATTCTGTATTCCAGTTGCTCTTACCGTGCCTTGACTTGTGTTTTCAAAATCATTAATTTCATACACTTCTGCACCTTCTGCCGCGATTTGAAGACCTGGCTATTTGACCAAGTCGGGCTGTGATTACCTCGTGGGGGGTATGGGATAGTTTTAACTTTAATTAGGCTTTATTGGACTTCACAATGGTTTAATTCTTTTTTAATCTATTTATTGTATTTGTATGTTTTAATTGTGAGCCGCCCCGAGTCTTCGGAGATGGGGCGGCATATAAGTCCAATAAAATAAATAAATAAATACACTTAATAGGAGTTCTCAAACTGTCATTGGAAGCCTTTGCACCAAGTACAAAACAGATACAGGTAGTCCTTGGTTTATAACCATTCATTTAGTAACCATTCGAAGTTACAATGACACTGAAAAAAGTGACTTATGTTTTTCATACTTAACGACTATTGCAGAATCCCCTGATATGGTCACATATCAAAATTCAGATACTTTGCAACTGGCATGTATTTATTTATTTATTTATTTATATTTGAACTTGTATGCCGCCCCCTCTCTGAAGACTCGGGGTGGCTCACAACTAAAATACAGAACAATAAATACTTAAAAAACCATTAAACTAAATTACAAGCCCAAATATTAAAACAATAGGATAAAACAAACTAAAAGGTCCATCCCACCCCCCAAAGAGGGGTCATTTATGATGGTTGCAGTATCCCGGGGTCATGTGATCAAACCGCTGACAAGCAAAGCCAATGGGGTAGCCAGGTTCACTTAACAACCCTGTTACTAATTTAACAACTTCAGTGATTTACTTAACAACAGTGGCAAAGAAGATTGCAAAATAGGGCAAACCTCATTTAGCAAATGTCTTGCTTAGCAATGAAAATGCGGGGCTTGATTGTGGCCGTAAATTGAGGATTGAGCCTTAATAGGCTTTCTGTTTTGAAATAATCTACTGTATCCCTCCACCCACCTACAGAAATGTACCTTATTCCTTTTCCAACCTGGCATTATTACATAGCTATTAAGGCAGAACAGTAAATTAGAATTGGGCTAAGAAATCAAAACTATGCCAACAACAACTAATTCCTTTTGAATGAAGGACCCTGGAAAGCCTTCCCTATTCAAAACCATTCCTGAGAGCTGAATACACATTAGGTGATGCGCAAGTGGGCCTCCCTTTCCACCAGGTGAGTTTTAATACTGGAAAATAAATCCTCCTCCAGTCATTACTTGCCTTCATGTCCCACAGCAATGGCTGACACAAGACACCAGTAAATCCTGTTGCTTTTGCAGTCTCCTTTACAAAGCCTTGGGATTTAAGAAAATCTTTGAGGGACACCCAATTTTGCATGTCTATTCTTTCATTGTATAAATAAAAATATAGTAAGACTCTATAATGAGCAATTAAACCAACAAATCCAAATCACATGCAAAGCCCAAATAAAATTAAAGGATCACTTTCTAAAAGTTGCTCTATTATTTTTCTACTGGTTCAAATACTTTGGGACAAATCAGGAATGAAATGTAAAGTTCTTTCTTTTCCAATCTCTTTTCATCTCCTTTTCTTCTTTCTTTTTCATCCAGAGGCCAACCTGCCCCTCCAGTCTCCTAGCAACCAGTCGTATGTCTTATTCTAGAAAGAAAGCTGCATGTTATGGTTAATAGGTCTCAAGTAGTCTTGAAATGTGGAGCTCAATTAACATAATACCCCAGTGTTTCTCAACTTTGGCTGCTTTTAAGGTGGATGGACTTCAACTCCCAGAATTCCCCACCCAGCATAAACCCACTTACCTTAAAGCTGCCAAAGAAACGCTGCAATAAGCTATGAAAGAAAGAGAGAGGAAAAAGTATCAATCAGCTATGATTTTCTTCTGCTTCTTGTGCTGACTTCCTTGAGGCAACATGGTACCCACTGATGAAATCCACAAATGTTCCTTCCTCTCTTCCAAGATTAAATCCATGTTTCCAGGAAATCCTGCCACAACTGATTAAAAACCTGTATGGGTTTAATCTAAGCTAAAATCCTATCTCTGAAAGATGAGAAGACCATTTCTTGCCAGCTTGGGCCCATACCAGTCAAACTCTTGAATCAAAAAAATATGACCAAGTCATTATGAAAAATAATTTCAGAATTTCTGGATTCCCCCCGCTCACCCACAAAGATCAGGGAAGCAGAAGCTGTTCCTTAAAGGGGCAAATTTTGGTCCAGGGATTCTCATTGGGCTGCCAGTGTAAGTTCCAAGCCACCTAGAAAGTTCATTCCATACCCAGCTCTCTTCGCCTCCTTCCAGGTTCTTTGCCAATCGGAAGACATTTCATTGCCTGGGAAGAACGGCAGTGTATCCCAAATCCAATCAATTCCATGGAAATCAGTCAAATACAGTTTCACATCTATAGACTCCAATTTCATATCCTTCAGAGATCATTCCATAGGCAATTTCTGATCATCACCTTCTTCTGACACTTTCTCAGAATACCGCCAACCATGGGAGGACAAGTTGTGATAGATTTCCATAAGCAATCCTGCCACCATCTAGGTTTTCTTCTGCTTACATAATGACAGAAAAGCAGAGGCTCTTTCAAGATACGTGATCACTCTCAATGACTAGGTAGACATATTGTCTTGGCAGGAGTACAAAAGTGGCTTGCTGTTAAAGAAAAATAAGGCACTTCTACATATTCTCTTGCACCACTCGGAAGCAGAGGGGTCCTCTCTAAATCAGTGGGGCCAATTAATTGCCCTTCAGCTATGGTGCAATCAAAAGTACGAAAGAGAGCGAGTGAGCAGGATTTCCTCTTTGCAAAGACGACACTCTCCAAATGTGTGTGCAATCAGTTTTCCCACTGAGAGGAATGCCTGTCATAACCTTGCAGTGCTGTGTGTGCAAGATTGCACAGATTCTTGGAGGGGAAAGATGTGTTGATAGGTCAACTTTCTCATCAACCACTAAGATTTTATTTTATGATTTTTGTTGCATAAAGCCAAGCATCCATTATCCCTCTGATCCTGCTTTAAATTATAGTACTCTTTCTTGCATGATTCCTAGGCCAATGAAGTTTACAATGAGAAAGTGTAATTGGGAAATATTAACACAAATGCTCTTTTTCTCCTTTCTTTCTAGCACGATAGCTGTGATTTGCAAAGCATCAGATTGCTTGGATTATTTTGGAGCAAATGGCAATGGTGAGCTTGGAAATGCTTTATGATGCAACATTTTAGTTGGAGGCTAAAAAATAAAAGTATTTAAGAAATTGGAGGGGAAGTCATCTTAAGTTTGGATTGAAATAAGTTAGGGAGAACATGAAGAATATAGCTTCTGGAATTCTTTCCAAATGTTTCAGCAGCATTTCTTTTTACTTCTGTTTAATGAATTAATATTGGTGTCTGTGTTTTGGCTCCTCCTTCATGTTGCATGTATGTATGTGTGCCCTCACCACATAGGTGAGTATAGCGCAGGGTCCATATGCTCAGATGAGAGTCATGTGATGTAACAGGGAGAAGAAAGAGAACTTAGAACTTCAGCATATTCTGAGTCATTGCAAAACTCTGTTCCAGATATTTTTCCTCCTGCATTTTCTTCTCTGCAGTCCGCAACTTGATTGAGTCTATTTTTGTACTTGTTCTTTCTTTTGCTGCCTCTCTCCTATCTACACCAAATTTGGTGCTCTTATGTTCAGTCTTGGAGAAGGTATCCTAGACAGGGAGACAGAACATCTTTAAATAACAATAAATATTTTAACAATAAATAAAACACTAAATATTTTACATTTATTTTCACTGGATCAGGAAGAATAATAAGAAAGGGAAAGCACATGGAGCATTATTTAGAATTCTTTCCCAGCCTTTACAAATAGTTGTATAGGAGATGACCAGGATGACCTTGAGGTAAGGGTCAAAGACCACATCGCTCATGAGTCTCTATGCACCCACAAGAAATCTAAGTCCAGCCCACCTTGAATTCCATTGATTCTTCTCTGCCACCAATTTGCTTGAAAGTTATAGCACAGATTCTTGTAGACAGCTTAGCCTTGCAATAAATCTCTATAACCATTTGAACTGCTTGGATCTTCTGATTTCCTTGGTGCTTGAAAAATTGTGCACTAGGTCACATGACCAGAAAGAAAGTAGAGATTTAGACTAGAATGGTGAGTAATATACCAAAGAGTTCACCGGATATATTGACGTAATTTTCTCAAAGAAGAAAGTCTTTTCTATTACTCATGGCTGAATCCATTACATTTTTTTTGAACTTTCACCCCAAATTTGGTCCTGGTTTTGAAGAGTTATACTGACAACAGATTGAAGTACTGCTACAATTACTGTCAGACATAATTCCTAGCCTCTGTACATCATTTCCTTCAATGCCATCTTGTTTGGATGGGTTCGTTTTACTGAAAAGAAGCATGATTGATCAGTGTGTGTGGAGATTCTCAGTCCTCTGGGTGATGGTTGTCTCAAAGGTGCTTTCTTTCAAAAGGCAACTGGATTTTCATGATTTATCAGTGCAACTCTGTAACACACTTGTGAATTTGAATAATTCACATTTGAATAATATTAAAAGACCAGTTGTAAGTCTGTTAAAAATAAAAGTTTTTGCCTACATGGAATCTTTCTCTACTGCCTTTATTTTTTTTAGATCTATATTGAATTATTAACATTTACGAAGTCTCTAGGACGATTTTTGGTGACTATCAGAGCTTGCTATCCCATAGCTGAACATCCATGGCATATATTGTTTGTTACATTCCTGACTGCATATATCTTCCTTCATGGCTTGTGAAATAAATTCTTCTTCTCTCCTGGATTAGAAAAAAAAACTCGCTAATAGCCACCTCCCTCAAAGTCCACCTTAATATCTTTCAAATATTTGTTTACATTTATGTATCAGCTTGCCAAACAAAAATCCATCCCAAAATCAAAAACACACCCTTCTGAAAAAAAGTCTGTGAAGCATGGCAGAAAGAAAAAAATCAGCTACAGGTAACTTAAGCACCATCCACAGAATGCAGCAGCCTATAACCGTGGTCGTGTTACAATAAACCTACAGGTAGAAGCTCTTTTTCAGACTGGAGGCATGATGGTAAGTCTTTTGCCAGAAGCTCTTTCAGACTGCTAGCTTGATGGCATGGCATTAAATAGTGTGGAGCAGAGCAGTGGTTATGGCAGTGCAGGACACAGGAAATAAAGGACAAACAGCTGTAAACAATGCATCAGGAAATGGCAGCCAACCTTTATTGGGAGTGAGAAGGGAAAGAAAGCCGATTACAGATGCGGTTATGACCTAGGCTCAGATAGAAATGGAGCACTGAAACGACACACAGGCACAGAGTGAAGGCATAAAGTGCAGTGGTAAACCTCTCCCTTTGAAAATAGACCAACTTTATGGACTGCAGAAGGGCAGATGAGCGCTCTCTGATGTTAACACTCTGCCAATAATGTGGCACATTTCAAAGGAAAAAGGAGGCTTCTTCAATATGTAAATAGGAAGGAAAGAAGATACACAGAGGTGGTAAATTATGGAACAGAATTGACATTTTAAAACTAGCTAGTGAACAGAAGATTCTGCAGGTGGACAAAATAAAACATTTGAAAAGCTTGAAATATTCCAACAGTTAGCTACGCAATTTGGTCTAATGTGGGAAAATAAGATCTCTCACTCTTACTGTAGGAATGAACACTATATTTAAATTAATTTTGATACGGCTGATGTGTTTAATGTTGCTTTCAGGATTTTGTTAATAACTGATACATACCTTTATGTGTACTTAAGAATATATGGGTATGGGTATGGGTATGTCATTAAAATAAAGAAATGTAAACAGGAAGTTTTCAACCACTTGTGTGACTATTCCTCAATATGTTGGTCATATTCCTAGAAAATATTTTTAATGATTATCAATGCCATCACATCAGTGTTGACTCTTAGGAACCACACAGATACGTTTTCTCCATGGTGATATGTCCCCAACCTGGTCTTTCAGATCTTACACTGGTGCATCCATTGCTGCTGCAATTGAATCCATCCACCTGGCTCTGGTTAGCACTATTACAGGTCTTAAAAATGAGGAAATTACTGGATTGGCTGAAATTATCTTGCTTCATTTTGATTTCCTAGGCAGTGTAGTGCAACTATATTTTCCTCCTTAATTTTTCCTATTTTAACATTCTAGTCTCCAACCATAAATAGCATATCCTTCTTACATATTCTGTCGATTTCAAACTGAACTTGACCACAAAATTCAACAATCTCTTCTTCTGCATCAGTGGTTTATCATACACTTGGATAATTTTCATATTGATGGTTATGTTGAATTTTATATTGAATTTCATATTGAAGGTTGATTGCAAAGTCTATTATCATTTGATCATTGATTTCATTGTAGCCAACTAAAATTAGCAGCAATGCTGTTTTTTCTTTGTTTTTCATGCCCTTCACAGTATGATCTTCCCAGTGAACATGTCAATTTTCAGTCCATTTCAATTTGCTGATCCCAAAAATATCAACTTAGAGTAGATTTATTTCATGTTTCACTGAGTTGAGCTTTGTCATGCTTCTTATATTCCATGTTCCCACTCTTAATTCTACCTTTGCAGTTTCAGATTTTCTATTTCTGCATGGAAACCTTACCTCAGCAACTAGATGTCTCAAAGTCTTTAATCCAACCAAATCATAGACAATCTCCAAAAGACCCTCAGCAATTCTTCAGTAGCATGTTGAGTGCCATCCAATCAAAGTCCATAATCTTGCACTATATTATTTTATATTTTCAATTTAATTTTCTTGATAAAATTTGCAATTGTGCTTAAAGTGACTATCCACCTTCAAGATCTTCCTATAGCAATGCTGCCAAACATAGATATCTACCTGCTTTAGCCAGGCACCTGGATGACTTTCATACCTTGGATGACCCTACTGGAATTTTAGACTCCTGGCATATCTTCCCAGAATTCTTTGCTCATCCTGGCATTCTTCACTCATCCCTCTCAGGAGACTCCCACTTCCTCAGTGAGACAGCAGTGCAGGACTGTGGAACATAGCAATAACCAAATCACTTTTATATAATTGATGTTACAATCAATCAAGCCAATACCAATAACTTTATTATAGTCATCATTGACCAACTAAAAAAAAGGCAAATTCAGAGATAGCAAATAAAAAATTATAATAAAACTAAATAATAACATTCATGTGGTCAAAGTACTATGTGTCATGCCCCTGGTGGAGACTGACTCTGAGGGAGAGGAGGAACAGCCGACGGAGTGGAAATGTGGCTCCGGAGGTTGTGGAGGAGGCTGGGGAAGGGCAGAGGCCAGCTGAGCAGTCAGAGGAGGACCCAGGCCCATCCCCTATCCATCCTAGGGCATGCAGGGAGGAGAGAATAAGGGAGAGATGTGGTCTACTCAGGAGGAGAGGGCTTTGATCCTCTTCATGGGCTGCAGGTGTGAGAACTGCATAAGAGTTTGGACCTGCATTCTGGCAAACACTGGAGACAAAGCGTGCTTCATTTTGGTCTGAAGTTATCTTAGTTGGCGTCCTTCCAACAGACTGTTTGGTAAATACTTCTCCTGTTCCATTTTGGAAATTTCGTCATTGTAGTTGTTTGGTTTTTATTTCACCTTTATTTGCTCTTTAAATTTGGACTGTATTGCTTTCTTTTGAAGATTATTTTTGAGTACATTTTATCTCCAACTGAGTATTATTGAACAGTGGGGCCAAGTTGGAGGCATTAAAGGACATTTGTTTATGTTTTGGATCTTGTTACATTTGTGTTACACTCTGGGTCATCGCAACTATGTATTTTACAAATAGTGAAGCAAAATATAGCCACATGCACGAAAAAAAAATCACATTGGACAGACAATAATATATGTAGATAGAATGAATGCAAGTGCCATGCAAATCTGACTAGATGAAGGATGTCAAACTCACGTCGTCATGCCAATGTCACGTGATGTATCAGGACTTTCCCCCCCTTTGCTAAACCGGATGTGGGCATGGCCAGCACATGATTCATCTGGCCAGTGGGCCAGGAGTTTGACAGCCCTGGACTAGATGGAGACTTATTGACCATACCTGGGCATCTTTGTAATAAGGACAATATAACAAAACTATTCAATAACTTCAATAACTCCTTTACTACTAAGGCATTTGTGATAGCACACAACCACATCTGCACTTAGTAGGGGAACTTCTATCCTTCAATCTAAGAGTTGGCTCAGGCTGTTGGTGGCTCAGGCTGTTAAATGCCTGCTCTTAAGATCCAGCTGTCTACAATTACTGAAGGCTCGAATCCCACCAGGCTCAAGGTTGACTCAGCCTTCCATCCTCTCGGGGTAGGTAAATTGAGGACCCAAGATTGTTGGGGGCAATTAGCTGACCTTGTAAAAAAATGCCGCTTAGTAATAAGCAGGCATATTAAATGGAATGAAGGCTATTGCTGAGCACACTGGGTTGTATCCCAAAAATTGTAAGCCGCCCTGAGTCTTCAGAGAAGGGCGGCATATAAATGTAATTAAAATAAAAATAAATAAATAAATATATAAGTGAAATATAGTGGTATCGAACTACATTTCTGTAAAATGTCTTTGCCAGTTGGTATTTCCTAGGTACAACTTTAAATGATAGGTACACTTTAAACTATATTTCTCCCAGAATTTATATATAATCAGGAGCAGACACATCTATGATTGAAATCTTAACTTTGCATCTTAATGTATTTCTAGAAATAAGGTTAAGTATGAGTCTAAAATCAATTAAAACCATGCACAGGATAGATTCTGCCTAAAATAACTATTTTTCAACTAGAGGCTGCAAAATCAAGGCCCAATGCTCAAGCCCACTTGCTCTTTGTCTGGAACATTTCTTGATTCAGCCTAACAGTTGATTACACAAATACCTAACATAAAATTTGTTTATTTTGCTAAGGAGCTAATGGGCTGATAATTATCAGACAAATCTTGGCTGTCTTTTTTACAGATAGGAATTAAATCCCATTGCTTTGGAATCAGTGCCTTACTATCTATAATGTCAATAAGGAGTCCAAAACAGGATTACACCAATCTGGCAGCCATGAGACCATAGCTTGGGGTTTTACCTCTCTAAAGTTGCTCAAGTCTACTGTTTTTTCAGTCTGTAAGAAGGATCTACTATTAATATAGAGCAGGGAGAGTGTCTGCAAACTTGGCAACTTTAAGACTTGTGGACTTCAATTCCCAGAATTCTCCAGCCAGCATTAGAAAGTTGCCAACTTTGGAGGCTCTGATATAGAGAATTCTGTTTTATTTGTTGGAAATGGGCAGAATAGGCCAACCATGGATGCATCTTATGGTATCTCAGTGAAATAGAACACTTCCACCACATTTCTATTTCTTCCCACCTTTGTTTGTTTGTTTATCTAATTTATATAGCTGCCCATGTCACAAGCAAGTGACTCTGGGTGCCATACAACAAGACTAAAGCAATAAATATCTAAAATAATTTCCAATAACAAAAATTAAAACATTAAAAAAATCTATAAAACAGCTAAAACAACATTAATAGACCAAGGGATGGAGGAAAGGAAGAGAAGATGTGGGGCCACATCAGAAAAGGCCCATCTGGGTCCTGCCAAAATGTAGCTTCCTATTTAGTGGGACCTGTCACATTCCCATTCTTTTGATCTAGTGTGAACAGGTGGATGAAAATTGGGAAAGACAGTGCCTCAAATAACTCAATCACATGCCATGTAGGGATTTCAACTTTATCCTAATAACAACATGGTTCTTCTCTTAATTTCAGTTTTGATGATACTGGATACTGGTATTGCATGAAGTCTGTTCCAACCAACAGCAGCCAGGCTAATTCAATCAAATAGAGATGGATGCTACTGATCCCATATTTTTGGGTGGACCAGGCAGCTGCAGTAAAAATATGTTCTTTTTACATAGCCAGCCAACACTGTGGAATAACCAATTGATATTGGACTAATCCTTCTTTGTTGATGTTTTGGAAACTTTTAAATATTGAGTTGTAAGCTGTCAAGATACTTAGATTGTGGCAGGTAGAAATGTTCAATATCCAGAATTACATGTAGACACTGCCCTTCATGGCATGAGTCCAAACTACCTGAGGGACCATCTCCTCAAACTGGACTTGGCCTGTCTCACCCATGCTGCAGGACCAGGGTATTTAGGCTGGTAGGATCCAGGACAAGGACATTCTCTGCCATTGCTACTGCCCTTTGGAACATCTTGCCCCATTCCCCAGTCAGGTAGGCTTCTACCCACCTGGCCTTCCACACAAGCTTAAAGACCTGGCTTTGGCTTGGGGCTCCAATAGGAGGGCTTTCACACTGGGGGTGGCTTATAGATTAATAACAGATCCGAACTCTGCTTATGCTACTTCCTCCCACCCCATCTTTTAGCCCAGGGGTTGTGCATTGTATTTATTTGTTTGTTTGTTTGTTTGTTTAATTGCTTGCTTGCTTCCTTATTTATTTATTTATTTATTTATTTATTTACTTACTTACTTATTTACTTATTTATTTACTTACTTACAAAAATATTTTATCTTTTTAATATTGTAATCCATTCAGAGTTACCCTGTGATAAAATGGGGGTTAAATTGAATTAACAAACTAACAAACAAACCATGAGATCTTGTACTTGTAATGGAACAACTACTTATTATATAAACGTATGTGGGTGTGAATATGAACATAGCAGGCATAAAAGTGTATTTTAAGAAGTGTCCCTGCCAGTTTTGGATCCTGTCCAGTTTTGAAATATCAGTCTTGATAAACCACATAACAACATATATGGCCCTCAAGGTGATGGAAGCTATGCTGCACCTCTATTCTAAATGCAAGACTCTTGATTAATTGTCATTAATGAAAGATTTGTAGGAACTCTCTGGAAGGGAGAATCTAATCTGGCCATGATATCTTTTTTTCTTTAAAGGGACAGATATAATTGGATATAAATTAAAACAAAAGACTTTAGCCTACAACCTCAACTTTCTCTCTAAAATCTGAAATGTACATGAATTAATTATATCTAGAAACATTGCTGACCATACCGATATAATATTTATCACCCAGGTCTTGTAAACTTAGAAGTTGTCTCCAATTATAGTCATAGCAATTAACACATTTTTGATGAATTATTTGAAGGAGAAACCCCATAATACACATTCAGTCTAAAAGCAAGGGCTTATCTGAAGACTTTGATAAGGCCATTTCAACAAGTATGTGAATTACAAACAATTTCTCAAGAGAAAAAAAAGTCAACTGATATCTTTGTTAACATTCTCTTACATCAGGGATAGGGAACGATGGTTTATGGACTTCAACTCCCAGAATTCCTGAGCTAGCCATGCCACGCTAGCTCAGGAATTCTGGGAATTGAAGTCCACAAGTCATAAAATGGTCATCATTCCCCACCCTGTTTTGCATTAGGAACCCACCCCTTGCATAGGGAGCTAATTCTCACCTATTTCAGTGGAACACATTCAGCAATTGTTTCCTTTTTTAAAAAATTGTCTAGTTTTAATCATCAGGCCAATTGGAAGGAATAAGTCAAGCCTTTACCAAATCCTTCTTTGATCCCTAGCAGGATCTAACGATTTTTCTTATTAAATTATTTCTGAAAGATGATAGTTGACATCCTCAGATGTTTTCCTATCTAACAATTTGAAAGCTGGCTTCACTTCTTGGTTGCATTTTCACTGTTCCTGGCTTTTGGGGACAGGGCCACTGTGTTTTGAAGACAGAAGGATTTGGTCTTCAAGTCAGAATTGTATTTCTTGTGATCTATGAAGTTGGATGTTGGTGGGATCCTAATATACATTCTGTCTTTCTGTCTTCCTGATACTCTCACAAAAGGTATGGATGTTGAGCACTTTATAAGTTTGCTGGAAAGAGATTCCCCTGCAGAAAGATACAAGTGAACATGAGAGAAGGAAAATTTTAGGCCCAGAGAGGAACATGAAGCCACAAGGCTGGCTAGCACCCTGAAGCCCTTCTCCTCCTTTTTAAATTATAATTATTTTATTCTTCTCTTTAACTGCCTCATATTACAATATTTATATATAGCATTTATGGTTTTATGCCTATTTATATACTTCCCAGAGTCACTCTATGAGGGAGATGGCCAGTTTCTAAATGTGATATATAAATAAAATAATTAATACTGCTGCCCACATGGAAAATCCTTGTGGCTCTCCCTTTCTCCTTTACATAGAAATGCAGAAAAAGAAAATTAAATCAACCAGAGTCTGCTTTATAGAATGACTTTTCAATTATTTTTCTTCTAAATATTCTAAATATTATATATTCCTTCTAAAAGTGTGGCACTATTTTCACTTGTCTGCAGCGGAGAAATTTTAACAGGGAAAATAATAAGGAAAAGGTGACTGTTAGGGTGTAGATATTGATATTTACATATTAGTAAGGTGGTCCTCAATTTATGACCACAATTGAGCCCAACATGTATGTTGCTAAGTGAAATATTTGTTAAGTGAGTTTTGCCCCATTTTACGACCTTTCTTGTCAAAGTTGTTAAGAGAATGACTGCAGTTTTTAAGTTAGTAACATGATTGTTAAATGAATCTGGCTTCCCCATTGACTTTGCTTGTCAAGTTTGCAAAAGCTGATCATATGACCCCAGGACATTGCAACCGTCATAAATGTGAACCAGTTGCCAAGCATCTGAATTTTGATCATGTGACCATGAGGATGCTACAAGTGTTGTGTGAAAAATGATCATAAGTCACTTTTTTCAGCACCATTGCAACTTTGAACGGTCACTAAATGAACTGTTGTAAGTTGAGAACTACCTGTATTGATATAGATATTTACACACACACACACACACACACACACACACACAAGGAGAGAGAGAGAGAGAGAGACCCAGTAACATATAAATAAAGAATAAATCAGTATAAATCAGAGGTGGTATTCAGCAGGTTCTGACCAGGTCTGGAGAACTGGTAGCGAAAATTTTGAGCACTTCAGAGAACCAGCAAATACCACCCCTGACTGGAGATTGTACAGTATCCTTCCCCTGCCACGCCCAGCAATCCACGCCCACAGAACTGGTAGTAAAAAAATTGAATCCCACCACTGGTATAAATAAATAATAAATTACACATTTTGTAATGTATATATACATATCTAGTATTGACAGTTGTTCTACTTACCATGCCTAATATGAGTGGTAAAATAGGAAATACTCAAAGTAGTCTTTATTTGCCATTGGCTAACTTTTCTTCTCAGATTATTTGGGAGCTACTGAAAAATAAGTGACAAATACTGTTATGGACCCCAATAAAACAATTTATATATTTATTGCAGTCTTTGTATTCTGCTCCCATCCACAGACTCTGGAAAGCTCATAATAGGATTATGTGGATGAAATATACAACTCCGTTTCTCAAAGAAAAAGTAGCAAGAGAGAGAGAGAGAGAGAGAGAATAGAAAGACTTTCAGTTCTATCCAGGCCATGTTTACATGGGTGAAAATATCACCAATTTCAGATTGAATTCCAACAAAGCCTGCTTAAGGTTTTAGCCTTTGTTTGCTCTATATGCACTCACACAATGCCAAAGAGAAGTAATAGGAATAATCTTCAAACAATTTCCAGAGATATCCTGAAGATATCCAAACCTCCATGTTCCATCTGAAGTGTTAAACAGATGCAAATTACCATACATTGTTAAATCCACTTCTTTTCTTTCTAAAATTGACTACAGTACAGCCAAGCAGTTTTGACATTTTACTGGGTCAATAGCGATAAACATTTTCTGATGATTAACCCAATTAAAATATCTGTGCATCACAATACCAATTAGCAGCCTTTAGTCTTGCTAACAAACCTGTTTACCAAAACAGGTTTAGCTAATCTAGATTCACTGGTTTGGAATGGAAGTGGGGAGCTGGACATTTGTCTGCTTGTGCTACAGTGCCCTCTCTGGTTTCCTTTATAAAAAGGAATTCACATCGTGTGTAAATTAATCAGATATGGATCATCTGGATTTGTGGACCCATCAGAACAATCAGTCCATGCAGATCCAAAAAAAAAGAATCTTGCAAAATATAAATATCATTTTTTTAAAAATCCATAGGCATTCATTGCTGGCCTAAATGAATAATCTGGAACTAGTCCTAAAATATAAATAGTCAAATGGTTCAACATTGAGATTAATGGAAGTGTTGCAAAAAAGAAAATAATTATTAAAATGTTGGGTCATTCCAAAAAAGATAAATTAATACATTGGCAAAAATTCAGGAAGCAGAAAACCTTGCTTATAAAATATAGCCCATGTTTTTTTTTCTGGCTTGCTCCCTTCTACCATTTTTAATCAATGTGCATAACTGTACGTTACAGTTATACTAAAAGATCCTAAAGGATTTGACTAAAAACAATGAATCATATGTTATGGTTTCAAATATTAATGCATCTAAATAGGGAGATATTTTATATACAGAGAAATTAGGAAATGAATTATTCCATTTAGATCATTTCACTATCTTAATTTTCTCTATTTTCCCCATAAATCCATTAGTGTTCAGCAACATCCTTGAAAAGGCCATATCTATATTATTTAAGTATTTTCTTACCTGCCTTTAGGATAAATGAATTTATACAATTTATTTGACTTATTTTTTTGGACTTCAAATGTGCCTTATCTGAGCTGAATCTGTTAAGTTTGCATGAAGAGGCAGACGCGGAGTGCTTCAGCTCTTAAGTTTATTAGTGACTTCAGCTCAGGACGGACCCGATTTGGCTTAGCCGAGGCAGCTATATATAGCCGGCTGCCTCGGCTGACAGCCAATCAGAGTGCAGGGTTTTCCCGCACTTTTTAACCAATGCTTTTAAACACTTTACAAGAACAACCAATCAATTCAAACTCTGCATACATAACAGAATCCAATATAATTTGTGCATAATTCATGGACTGCACCCATCTGTTTTACTGCCTACAGCATTACATACTGAGATCTGCAGAGAGTGTATTTCTATGCACACCCCATGGACAGAGAGAAATAAACATGGATGGCCATTAGGTATGTTGACCTCACATTTTCCCCATAAAGAAGCTCTCTCTGGCTGGAATGTGTAACGTTTGAAACACAACCTTCCTGTGAATTCACATTAGCTGAAGTCGATAGCAACACTTGTTTAAATGCACATACTCCAAATTTACAACACTGTTTCTGACTCTAGTATATAATTCTTGGGTTTTTATGGGATTTGTTTTGTGCCCTAAGCAAATCAGCAATCTCCTTGGCCTAAAACATGCCCATTCATAATTCACTGCTGGCTGGGGTAATTTACATCCAAATTATTTTCCTGCTAATCTGCATTAGAGTACATGGACATAAAAGCGAACGAGCAAAACAGATGTAATCATGGAAGAGATGTAGAGCCTTTTGGATTCATTTATGACATTAAAAACAAAAGCTAGCATACCTTTAAGTCTTCTATAGCAAGTGCTGCTAGGAAAATAATTTTCCAGCTTAAAATTAAAGCTTTATTTAAATATTATCCAAGAGGGTAGAAAAAAAGGATCTATTTGTCAAATAGTAAATGACGTGACCACGGGGACACTGCAATGGTTGTAAGTGTGAAAAATAGTCATAAGTCACTTTTTTCAGCGATGTCATAACTTTGAATGATCCCTCAATGAACTGTTGCAAGTCAAGGACTACCTGTATATAGTTCAGTGCATTATACGTAATACTTGACGTACAACGAGTCGCTTAACCAGCATTCCAAGTTACGACCGATCTCCTCAGGGGTACTTATGCCCTAGTACCAAAGTTACACAGCTGACTCCTCCCCTATGGTCACATGACTGCATTTCGGATGCTTGACAATCAGTTCCCATTCAGGCCATTTGTAGCATCCCGTAGTCACCTGACAGCATTTTACAATGTTTTTGCCAAAACCCAGCATTTATTTCTGGTTTTTAGGAAAAGTGGCCCTTAGAAACACTTTAGGACCGTAGCATTGTTTTAATGATTACTGCAAAAAAGGTGGTAAAATTAGTCGGTCACATGGGTGACTGCCTTACAACTGTCATGATTTAGAGCCGTAATGAACAGCCCCATTATGGTGGTTAATCAAGGACTACCTATGCAACCATAATCAAAGGCATAGAAGAATCAAGATATCAATCTTACATATTAAAAATACAATATGAGTTGGGTTCCTGTGCATAAACCAGGACAAAGTTCAGAGGCAATATGTTGTATTTCTCAAACTCATGCCTCCAGGCACTATCACGAATAGACGATATTGAACTTCCTCAGACTGCAGTACAATCCATACTACGTCGTTATGGTGCTTAAAAAAACACGAAATAGTATAACTGTAAGATGTGGGGCTTATACCGGTGAAGTCATAGGTGTCTGAGATGAATGGAGCTCTAAGAAACCATTTACATATTTAATAGATGGAAATGCTGAAGCTGAGAATAGCGCCAAAGGAAATCACAGCAGGGAACTTAGCAAAGTTGCGGGGCTCAAGGAAGTGAGCTAATCTACAGCCAAGAGGTCAAATCAAACAGATGCAGTATATCATTCCCAAATTAAGAACAATGTAGAAAGCTTAGCAAGAATGAAGCAGGTTAAGGAGGAGAACTATAGAAATGGATTGCACACCTAGGCATACAGATTATTCTTGCTACCTACCCATGCACACACATACATATATGTGTGTGTCAGAGGTGGTATTCAGCAGGTTCAGACCAGTTCTGGAGAACCGGTAGCAGAAAGTTTGTGTAGTTTGGAGAACCGGCAAAGACCACCTCTGACTGGAGATTTTATAGTATCCTTCCCCTGCCATGCCCACCAAGGCACGCCCACAGAACCGGTAGTAAAAAAATTTGAATCCCACCGCTGGTGTGTGTGTATGTATTCACCAGTTTTACTCATAAGAAGAGAAGCCATTTTTACTTCTACTGTCTCCAGTTTTGCTACTGCTAATCAACTGATCAGAGATCTCTGCACATGGCCATTGAGTAGGACATAGAGTTGCCAAGTTCTCTTGAGCCTTACTCAGACAAATCCATGTGGGCATAACTAAGAGTAGTTTCTGCAATGAACCAAACACAGTACTCCACTTACAACCACAATTAAGCCCAAATTTTCTGTTGCTAAGCGAGACGGTTCTTAAGGGAATTTTGCCCCATTTTACGTCTTCTCTTGCCACACTTGTGAAGTGAATCACTGCAGTTGCTAAGTCAGTAACACGGTTGTTAAGTAAATCTGGGTTCCCCATTGACTTTGCTTGTCATAAGGTTGCAAAAGTTGATCACCTGACCCCGGGTCACTACAACCATCATAAATAAGAGTCAGTTGCCAAGCATCTGAATTTTGATCAGGTGACCATAGGGATGCTGAGATGGTCGTAAGTGTGAAAATGATCATAAATCACTTTTTTTCCAATTCTGAGGAATTTTCAATGAACTGTTGTAAGTTGAGGGCTACCTGTAATTATTTGGAAGGACAAGCAATAGGCTCCCTCATATCCTGCATCTCAGAATTCATAGAAAGGTCTGAAGGGGTCCCTACAGATCTGCAGATATTCTTCTCTATGTCATAGAGACATAGGTTTTATGACTCTGTTATCCTTGCCTTTTCAGTTTCTCATGGATGCATGGATAGATTTCCTTCTGAAGAGATCAGGGTTATCTGCTCTTCTATGTAATCATAACTCTTTTCTGAATTCTGTTCATTTGATCCATTGAAAAATTACCTTCTAGGTGTTAATTGATATATATAAACATTCTTTTACCAAAGAAGTTTGCAAATAGATACATGGGCCATATATATATATATATATATATATATTCCAAATTTTCCTTTCGGGCACTGATTCTAAACAGGCTGCCAGGAAGCAAAATGATTCATCTTAGCTGGGATTCTACACACTGAAATCTAGAAAAAGAAACTAATTAAAATGGGTTGTTGTAAGAATTTTTTTCCATGTTCTTTTTTTTTTTTTAAGCGATGCAATTTGTTACTCATTGCCTGTGTCAACAGATGCATAATGTTATTCTGTGCAAAACAAAAGATACTGGAGGCGGAATTATTTCTAACAATGTCTCCAAGATTAGTTAAGATAGGCTTTCTGTGTTGCTTTTGCTGTCTTCCCCAGGAAAGCAGCAGTCAGAAAAGCAGTTGTCAAGGAAAAAGGTTGTGTCGGAGGTTGTTTTCCCTCCATTCACATTCAGGACTGCGGTTCATTCCAGCATGGCTAAGAGGGATAAGGAACAGATGACACCAGGATTGCCTGAATTGCAGGATGAAATAATTCCTTGTACATTCTTCCGGTTACATCTCTCGGTCTCCTGAAGGATGGAAACCTTGATGTCATGACATGCCCAATTCAGCTGGGTACAAACTGGATTCATGAAAAATGTGCTTTACGGTACCGCAAAACATCCAACCAAGAGGAAAGAATAGATGATTAGGTGTGCCTGTGCCTGAGCGTGTGTGTGTGAAACAAAAAAGCAGTGAAAAGAACCATCTGTCCATTTCCCCCTTTTAATTCCCAACCTATAATTATTTGATTTCTTTGCAGCTTCATCCAAAAAACCAGAAAGCCATATGAAATAATAGGGATGAATATAAAGGTTTTAGTGTTGTAAGCGAAGATAATTAAGGCTTTTTATTTGTACTTTCTAGGCGGCCCTCTGACCTTGTTCCTTCGGCTGAAAAGACATTCTTTTTTGCTTTTCTTTTTTTATTGTAGGGGTGGGCAATGAAAGGGTTAATTGTTGTAGCAGCAGCAGCAACAGCAGCAGCAGCCCAGCCTGCTGGATCAAATTCTTGCAGGAGGTCACTTTCCATCATTTGTTTCTTTAGCATTAGGACGCTTCCGGCAAGGGAAGATGAGAATGTCTACTATTCTATGATCTGGGATCATATTTTCCATGCCAAGATTCCCTTCTGCTGCTGCTTGAAGGGAATATGTGGCGTTGCTGTTTCTTTGCAGGAGACACACATAATTTTCACCCTTCAATTCTCACCATCCCCTCACCCCACCACCCCAAGTGCATCACAGCAACCTGAAGGCAGAAGACTTTGCCCCTTCCTGGCCCCTCGGCTTATGGACAGCATCAGCTTTTCTTTAGTGTGTGTGTGTGTGTGTGTGTGTGTGCGCGCGCGCGTGTGTGTGCGCCCACGCCTGCGCACACTGCATTTGCTTTCATGCATTGTGATATCACAAGGGGAAAGGCCACAACACATATAACCAAGCAGATGCCACAGAGCAGGTTCAGAAAGGTTACTACATCTACTTTCTAAACCTCTCGTGATTCAGTTCTTTTTTTTTTTCAAAGTTGTCCAAGACAACTTGATATTTCTCCTGCTGGAAGAGCAAGAGCAGGAAAAGGCGTGTAGATTTACTCCTTGGGTAAATGTAAACACTAGTGAGGAAACCTCTTGTGAATGCAAAAGTTGACAGACAACTGTCCCAATAAAATAGCAGGAGAACAAGCCACAAGAAGATGGAAGGAATACGAAACCAGAATACAGGCAGTCCTTTATTTAGATATGCAATAAGATTTCTTTTATTTACACATCTGTTAAAATAAGATGGAGTTAGAGATACATACACATAATGATTCCTCCTGGTATAGAGATCATTTGATTTTCTTTTATTAGATTTTGTTTTCTTCCATTCAATTGTGTCAGATTCTCAGAAGCTGTCTGGACAAGTCTCTTCAGTTTTCTTGGCAAGGATTTCCAGAAGTGGATTGCCATTGCTTCTTTCCTAGATCTCAGAGAAAGTGACTGGCCCAAGACAGTGACTGGCCCAGTGGGCTTTGTGCCCAAGGCAGGACTAAAACTCACAGTCTCCTGGTTTCTAGCCTGATGCCTTAACCACTACACCAAACTGGCTTTCTTTCTGCTAAATCTATGAACTGCCCCTCTCAAACATTAATTGGGTTTGGGGTAGTATGCTGGTATCATAGGATGCTATGCCCATGCTTATCAATTCATCCAGTTAAGCTTTGCTTAGTTGATGAATATGCATGCACAAATTCAACAACTTTTGCATTCACAAGAGGTTTCCTCACTAGTGTTTACATTTACCCAAGGAGTAAATCTACACACCTTTTCCTGCTCTTGCTCTTCCAGCAGGAGAAATATCAATAGCAGTGGCTCATCATAAATCTGTCTCTTGATCAGGCATTCCAACTTTCCCTTCCTGAAATGGTTTGGAGTCTTTGCAGGCTGTTATGACTTCTGGGACAACTGTGAGTCAGACTGAGGTGTACCCAGCCTCATAAATTCAGAAGACTGTACATTGAATTTATTTTCCATTTCAGTGAGATTATTACAATTTGGATATGGAGGAGCCTTCCATAGTTTTATTGGTTCAGCCAGATTACTCCTTCATGAGGTTTAAATTTATTGGGATCAGAACTCTGCAGAGATTAGAAGCTAGATAGAACATCTGTATCAGGAAGCCAAAGTTTGAACGTTTTCTGCAGTGAATAGGGAATTCTGTCAATACTCTGATTGGCCTCAAGAATGGAGAATTGGCCTATTAAAAAGAGTATTTCTGCAAGGTCCAAGAGTATTTCTGCCTGCTTCTCCCCTTGAGTGAGGCAAACAAGCTTTTTAGTTTTCAAGGAAGTCTGAAGTGATTAAATAAGCAAAATTAGCCTGATGCAGTGTTCACTTTAGGCTACAAACAACAACTACAAATCCCAGAACTGAATGTCTGACCAACTACAGGTAGATTTTGTTTGAAGGCTATTTTATGAGGATGTTAATGAAGAGATAATTTTTCTCTGTCTTCACCACATCAGCATCTCAAGCCTACAATATTTCATTCTGTCTCAGAGGGTGGATCATCCAGTCACCTGTGTTGTGACCACTTTCAGTAGATAAAATCATCAAAATCTGTACAAACTTGGTTGCCACTACAGATTTATCTACTCTGGATCTGACTTTAATTCTCATTTTAAAAAATCTCACAAAAACTGGAGAGCCTTTACCTTTTATCCATTCTGTAAGATAATTTCAGTTTATCTTGAGTATTCCAACACTGGGTAAAACTCTAGAACGTTGGGGAATTTGAGAAACAAAGGATGTTGGGTGTGGGTGGGGGTGAATTAATTTGCTATGTTTCAATCTACTTTGAGCTCTAATGATGGTGTTGAAATTGCTATCAGTTCCCTGATCATCTTTTCTGCTTTTTGTGTAAATTCTTCTTAAAGTTTGATGCTTGGAACTGTACATACTATTGGGTCTGACTAGTACAGAGTACAGGGAGTCCTCGACTTACAACAATTTGTTTAGTGGCCTTATGAAGTTGCAACGGCACTGAAAAAAAGTGACTTATGACCATGTTTCACATTTACGACCATTGCAACATCCCCATAGTCATGTGATTGAAATTTGGATGCTTGACAACTGGTTCAGATATATCATCGTGCAGTGTCCCAGGATTGTGTGACCTTCTGACAAGCAAAGTCAATGAGGAAGCCAGATTCACTTAACAACTGCCGTGATTCACTTAATATCTTGTGGCAAGGAAGGTCATAAAAATGAGCCAAAACTCACTGAACAACTGTCTCACTTAGCAACAGAAATGTTGGGCTCAATTGTGGTCGTAAGAACTACGAGGACTACCTGTAATATGTAACTCTTATTTCCTCTGATCTGAAAAGCTATATTTTTGTTTGTGCAGCCTATCACTCCATTTGTTTTTGTTTTGTTTTTTGAGGGTGAAGGCTCATTCTTCGAGCTTGTGAGTTGGTTTCTGAGGTGGTATTCAGCAGGTTCTGACCAGTTCTGGAGAACCGGTAGTGGAAATTTTGAGTAGTCCGGAGAATCAGCAAAAACCATCTCTGACTGGAGATTTTACAGTACCCTTCCCCTGCCACACCCACCAAGCCATGCCCACAGAACCGGTAGTGAAAAAATTTGAATCCCACCATTGGTTGGTTTCCTAACATTTCGTTACCAGGCTAGGTAGCATCTTCAGTGAAGTTTAGGGGATGTCAATTTTCTTCATCAGAACACAGAACACTGACATCTCCTAAACTCTGCTGAGGATGTTACCTAGCCTGGTAACGAAACGTTTGGAAACCAACCCACAAGCTCAGAGAACGAACCTTCACCCTCATCCTACACCTGAGCTACAGATATTCACCATTTTTCTTTTTATTGCCACATCACAAAGCTAACTTGTATTCAGAGTATAATCACCTACCATTATCTTTTTATACAGGTACTATGGCCAAACCATGAATTTCCCCATATTTATCTATATTCACTGTTTCCTAGTGAAAAAAAAATTGCATGCAGTAAAATAAAAAGCTTTCTTCCTTGGCATAGAGAGAGAGTATTTCAGCTCTGTTGTTCTCCTTTTGGCAAACAAAAGCATTTTCTTTGGGCAGGCTTTTGACATTTGAGATAATTTATTGCTGAATTAGGCTTTAATGTAATGGACGCTTCAAGTGATTTATTTTTATGTATTTTATATATACTTTAAAAAAACATTTAATGTTTTATTTGTAACTTTATTGTTCTCTTTTTATTGTTTTATTGTTTGTTACCTTAAGTAGAATTATTTTGGGGTGAAAAGGCAGTATGTAAATTTAATACATACACTAAAACAGAATCTCCCTGAAAAAAATTAAGAGTATGATATGGCCCTCTCTTATTCTATGAGCTTCCAGACAATAACTATGACTGCTATACACAGCTGTATTATTATGATGTTATATCTTGTATAAAAAATACCATTACCAAATTTCATTCTGATTCTTTTTTCTCAAATGCAAGCATTTGGGACTGAAGCTGAGATTGAATGGATGTAAAGCTTGTAATCTATCACTGGCATACATCTTCTTTCTATTATTCCATTTTATCCTCACATTCTGAGATATTCCATTTCCTCTTCATAATAGCCCAAAGGAACAGGTCATGATCTACCATTAGAAAGAGCGAAATAGTTGCTTGAAGTGGCAGATTTCATTTGTAATGAAAAGAAAACATATTGCTCCTAATTATTTTTGTATTTCTTGTAACTTCAGGGGATGGGTAGAATGCTAGGTAGAATTGTCAGTTTCCTGTTCCCAAGTAATTTGCTGGGTTTGGGATACTATGCAGCTTGACTTGAGTTGGGGCATGTAATATTTGTTACAAATGTTTAGGCCAGCCCTAAACTAACTACATAGCTAAGCTGAGGGGGTGACATTTAGTCCAACTACATGCAGTTGAAGTCCAGCTTTTGAGCTTCCAAATTAGCTCTCAAGATAAAACAAATTTAAGGTTTCTTACACGGTGTCCTTCTGTTTTGTAAAAACATGAAAGCAACAAATCTGAAATTCACCCAGGAATTTGCTACTGTCTTGGCTCAGAACACTGATTAGCAGCCAGAGTCACCTTGGATGGCCTTTGCAGCACCTTGCCAACCCACCATTTTTGGTTTCAGTTAGAAGTGACAACTGGAAGTGCTCTTGCAGGAAACACCCGCAGTTGGCAACCCCTAGACTAAAAATGGCCTGTTTTGAGATGTCATCTTGTCTTTCCATTAATAACTCCCTCAAGTGAAAGGGGATTTTTGATGGGTAAAATTCCAATCTTCAAGAGTAACTTCTCTAAGGTTTAATGCAGTCCAGATGTCCTGATACTGCAACCCTTTGCCATTCTCTGAAATGTTTATTTTAATAATTTCATTGTTCATCTTCAAAATATTATAAATATTCATTTATAACCTAGATGACACAGCCCAAAGAAAAGGAGTTGAGCAGGAAACAAAAAAACTTGGGCATTAGTTCTTAAAGTTATGTTATGTAGCAGCAGTTCAATGACTAGCTAAATGGAAGCAATATCTAAAGAGGGCTCAAAAAGAGTTGGCAGAACTTTTTGATTTCTGTTCCCCTCTCTTTTCTAGAGTCCATAAACTGGCAGTTCAGCAAAATGTCCTTGTTTATTGTACTTTCTCTTACTTTATGAAATTTGTGACATAGAAGGGCAATTATACAGTGCAGAAGATATTGTGGCATATATTGTAAATAAGATAAAGAAGAAGTGATGAACTACAACAGCAGACACGAAACATCCCATTTTATAGTATTTCAATTTTCTTTATAATAGTGAAAATAATATTGTGATGAAAGGGAAATAATACCTAGTGGTTATGCTGTGTTAAGTCCTATGGAACACAGTTGCATGTCCCAGTGACTGCATTTCTAGGATTCTAATAAATTATGAAACATAGGAAAATGGTTTGCAAGACATGTTTAAAAGAAAAAAAGAAAGAAATTGGTATTTCTTTCATTTATCACTTTTCTGCTTAATTTGTATGAAAGAGTTCAGCAGAAGGAATCCATAAAATAAAGAAAAATGTAAAGTCAGTTTTAATTTCTTAAAAAAAACACCAAAGGATTTGCATTGCATATAGGTATACTATTTCTCTGGTCACAAAAAGGGATTTGTATCAGGCAAAACATATGTATGAGCAAAGCAGCGTGAATTACAAACGTTTTACGGTTCCAAATCAACAGCCTCTGAAGATCACCAAGAAATATCTGTGGAATTACCTTCTGGCACATCACTTTACAGGAGGAATAAATCTCCAAAGATTTTGTTTTTCCTCGCTCCCAGTGAAGTGGCATTCCTATTGAAATTGTAATGTTTATGCAGTCCACATATGAAAAAGGACTATTTAGTAATATTTTTCCCTTAACATTGTGAAGATTTAGCCCATTCATAAGCCCTTGCAGATGAATGCATCTTGCAGCCTCACAGATGATCAATTATCCTGGACAAAAGCATGTATAAGAAGCTGCAAATCAATATGCACCGTGCACTCCGTCAGCTTTGTTATATATTCTCCACCCTCCCTTAATCTGGCACTAGGGGTCTAACATCCTGGCAGCATTTTCAACACCTTTTTCATCAGAGGCTCCTGATGAATTTCAGATAAGCTATCCTGCATTCTAGAGATTTGGAGCAAACACCTCTTTTCTACAGCTCAAACCCACAGCATCGCTAAAACTCTGAAGCGGTTTATGACTTTCATGATCTAACCTGCAATGACAGACCACAGACAATAGTGCCCTCCTGCTATTCAAGGCCCAGTATATAAGACACACCAGGGAAGGAGGAGAGCTTTTTTTGTTATTCTGCCTCATTCTTAGACAAAAATACTTCAGTGCTCTTGGTTCCTTTTAGAAACAGGGTACTCCAACTCTACCGTGTCCATCAGCCACCACATCATTAAAAAAAATGAAATATCAACCTTTTTTCAAAAGGGAACCTTCATGATAAGTATATGCAAAATAAGCATATTAAACTTATTCAGTGCAGAAATGGCCAGAGAGCAGAGGTGGGTATTCAGCAGGTTCTGACCAGTTCTGGAGATCAAGTAGTGGAAATTTTGAGTAGTTAAGAGAACCGGCAAATCCCACCTCTGACTGGAGATTTTACAGTATCCTTCCCCTGCCACACCCACCAAGCCACGCCCACAGAACCGGTAGTAAAAAAAATTGAATCCCACCACTGCCAGAGAGGTAGTACTTTCTTGCATTTTTCCTATGTTTCTTTGCATCAAAAGACAACTGCCTTCTAGAACATCTCTCTCTCTCTCTTTGCAGTAGTGTAGAGTAAGGGAAATGGGTATGGAAGACAAGCCTTATTTTCTTGGCATAGGAGACTAATTTGAAAAAAAAACATAAACACAATGGAACTTCAGGACTGTGAAAGGCATAGAATCAGCCAATTTTGATTCTAAAATGTGAGGAAAAATAAAAACAAACCCCATGCACTTTTATGTTGCACCTGCTGCCAGAGCAGTGTTGTATGATGTGAGGAGGATTTCTGCCATGCAATCTGCATATCAACTAGCTGATTTAAAGATGAGATCATCCATTTTGTGGTCATCTGTTTGCTGTGGTGGGGATGGGTGGTTGCCTAGCAGTAGGCCACAAAGTCCCAGCAGGTTTCTTGAGTCAGCACTCCTCTTTTGGGTCCCTTCCAAAGCCTTACATTTGGGATTCAAATCCGTTGATTGACTTCAATTTAAAGTATAATAGGACCAATCCTCGGTCAGATTCAAATCATCATCGCAAACTTCAAAACCAAAAGGTTCTCTTAAGAAACAAGCTGTTTTCGGGTAGATGTGTTTCCCCCTCTGTGGACAAAACATGACTTCAGCAATGATAGAAGTATCTATTTCTTGCTTTTAAAAGTCACAAGGTGGATGACAATATTAATTGATCAATAACCAATTTCACTGGGAAAAGTGAAATTATTTTGAAGTGTCTAATTTAAGAGGAATCATGTAACGGAATGTTAATAATAGATTTCAGCATGGGGAAAGAGGGTTATATTACATAAATAAAAGACTATTTTAAAAAGAGATGCTAATGACTGCCATCTTATTCACAACATGCAAAGGAAAGAAAATAGTACAGTAATCCTATAAAGGATAAAATCCTTTATATTTATTATATTCATGCTTTTCCCCTGATTTTAATGAAATATTCCTAACATAAAAAGCAAGAGGGCCACCTAAATTAATTGAAAACAAAGGAACAGAAATCAATGTAATCCTTAACAATCTTTATCCCCAGATGATGTCACCACTGTGTAAGATCCGTAACTGTTTGATTATTTTTAATATATTTGTATTTACATTTTAGCTGCTCTATTATGTCACCCTGAGAACTGCTTTTATTTTGGCAAGGAACACATTTCAGATGCAAATAAATAAATAATGTGATAGGAATGGCAAGCGTGGTCATACATTTAACATTCTCATTAGAGAAGAACAGCCTGAAATGAAATGGTCCCAGCGCAAGACAAACTAGCTGTACTTAAATCTCATTAACTTTAACAGGACTCACATTCATTACAAATCACCCCCAATAATTTCAGGAGAAATTCTGCATGTTTTCAACAGGAATGATATGTTCAATAACATATAAGTCATGTTTCTGTCTGGTTAACCATTTTCTACAAAGTAATACAAGCAACTCTTAACCCTCTGCTTCTCTTTGCAGTCCATCCTCAACCCCTCTTCTATTTCCACACATATTGGAACCTGCACTGTAGCTTCAGAGGAAAAACAAATTGCAAACAACTATTAGAAGCAGGAAACATCTAATGGAAAGCTTGTGAACATCTGATAGATGAAAGGGAAAGAGCAGATCGAGAAAGCAAACAGAGGAATGTACAGCTAATTGAGCAAATTCTACACAGCTCTTGCTTAAACACAGCAGGACACACCAATGAATCCAAGCACATATTAACCAGCAGGAATATAAAGCAAGAGAAACTGTCTGCAGATGATTTCTTTCAAAATAAAAAATGAAAACACTGAAGTTAATCTAAATCAGTGGAAAATTTCTTCCTGTGACTAAGATAAGAGTTAGGTTGTAGCTTCAGGGCCTCTGATCCAAGACAGTCTCTATAATCCATCTGCCTTGGCAGAACAATTTAAGTATGCATGTGTAATGCACTTAAATGATTTCCAGGGCTCATTTAAAAAAAAACACCCAGTTCCTGAAAAGGTGTATTTTGTAACTGAAAAATTTGCTTATACCACTTTTCTAAAACATCATGCCTGGATTATTATGCATATATAAGTGGTTGGGCTTGATAAGGGAACACAGTTCAGTGGATGTGTTCCATTGAGTATACTTTGCTAAGAATAGCCATCGTCCTGATAGAATGGCTGGGCTTGAAGGACAGAAAATGGCAATTCAACTAGCATCCTTTTTTTATCAATGTTTAAGAGAATCCTATCCTGTAAAAAAACTATTGCCTCCTGAGCTATAATTATGAGGCACCAATTTGTACCGTTCCAAGCTTTTTCCTGAGGTTTATAGTAGCTTCAGAGGAGAAAAGTTTAAACCCACTCCCCTCACATACAGACAAGTTACATTTCCTTGCACACACACACACACACACACACACAGAGAGAGAGAGAGAGAGAGAGAGAGAGAGAGAGATCTGCCACTGAAAATAGAAGCCTCATGGTTAATTTCCCATCTTTGCCTCATCATGGTTATTAATAAATTTTTTGCTGTGATATCACTCTGTGGCTTTCCCTACCTGGCTCCACATCTTAAGCTGCCCCGGGGTGGGGGAAATCTGGTGGAATTCACCCCGTAATGACATAATGTCATGCATTTTACTATTAAATGGTACCAGGAGGGAGAGCCAGACGAGGGGGTGCTCTTTTTGGCAGCAGCCCTGGGTTTGATAAAAATCTGTTTCCATTTCCAATAGTTATCATACCAGAGCAAATGCTACATTTTAAGTATTTTGTCTTATATGGAAATTTTAAAGGGTATTTTTAAAGGGGCTATTTTAAATAAACCTCATGCTATAAACACTGTCTGATGACTTGACAATATGGCCTTTTTTTCCTTTTTATATGTGTGAATAACTAATTTAGTCTCCCTAAGCCAGATTTTTTACTTCTAGAACTATTTCACAAGCCACATGCAAGTAACCTGCAGCCAGGGATGATATGTGAGGCTCCGAGTCTTCCAAGGCAGCCTGCTATGAATATCCCTATCAGCTTCACAGCCATGAATGTGCTCGATCAGGGAGCATTGTAAGCAAAGGCGCTCCTTGTACATCTTTTCCCAGCAAGACATGATTCCTGGCTCTCTGATACCCAGCTGTTGGGGGAGAGGGTAATGTGAGGAAGAAGAGAGCCATGAGATTCAAGGTTTTAGTATTAACATTCAAAGTCCTACAAGACATGGGTCCGGGATATTTATGGGAGCGTCTCCTGCCGATATCGAGTGCCAACCGCCCTGTATGAGCACACAGACAGGGGCTTCTCGGGGTGCCGTTGGCAAGTCAATGCCGGTTAGCGGTGCCCCGGGGATGAGCCTACTCTGTGACGGTTCCTGCCCTGTGGAATCAACTACCCCTGGGGCTCCGTCTGGCCCCTGACCTCCGCACCTTCCGTCACGACCTGAAGACTTGGTTATTCGAACAGGCCGGGCTGTGCTGGGGGGGTGGGTTAATTTTTAACTTCTTAATGTTATAATATATTGGGGTTGAGATTGTTCAATTTTCTTTTAAGTAATTTATTGTTGATTGTTCGATTTTAGCTGTGAGCTGCCCCAAGTCTTGGAGATGCATATAAGTCCAATAAATAAATAAATAAATAAATAAATAAATAAATAAATAAAATTTTATTTTATTTTATTATTTTATTTTATTTTATTTTATTTTATTTTATTTTATTTTATTTTATTTTATTTTATTTTATTTTATTTTTTTATTTTATTTTATTTTTTTATTTTATTTTATTTTATTTTATTTTATTCATATTTATATCCCGCCCTTCTCCGGAGACTCAGGGCGGCTTACAATTTTTGGGATACAACCCAATGTGCTCAGCAATAGCCTTCATTCCATTGTATATGCCTGCTTATTACTAAGCGGCATTTTTACAAAGTCAGCTTATTGCCCCCAACAATCTTGGGTCCTCAGTTTACCTACCCCGAGAGGATGGAAGGCTGAGTCAACCTTGAGCCTGGTGGGATTCGAGCCTGCAATAATTACAGGCAGCTGGAACTAAGTGCTAGGCTATTAACAGCCTGCACCACCAAGGCCTTAAATGAATGAATGAATGAATGAATGAATGAATGAATGAATGAATGAATGAATGTTGTATATCCCAGCACATTCTGCTGCAGTGTGAGTACGGGAAGTGTGATGAAACCTCTTGCTCCCAAGTTCTATCTGTTTTTAAGCTGCTTCTATTACCAATCCTGATCAAGATTGCTGATATTTATCAGAATTAATAAGTGCTTCTCTGCTGTTGATGCATATTTCATGGTCATTGTAGGAAGAGCCAATGAAAAAAGAAGATAGCTCCATGTAGCAGACTGGCACAGCCTTTAAAAAAATGCAGGAAATCCTTGACCATTTCATAGACTGAAAGAAAAAAAAAGTGCAACTTACTAGCCTAACTCTGTTCATATAGTTCTGTGGGGGAACAGGACTTTACTGGTTCTCCCTGGTCCACCACAGACTTCTTTGGGGAACAAAACAATCCTTTTTGATAGAATTATTAAAATATTATGCTAGATTCAAAGCAATACTTTTACACCAGATTGAAAATAGGCTTCCAATAAGTCAGGACTGTCAAACTCCTGGTCCATGGGCCAAATGTGTCATGTGCTGGCCATGCCCACACCTGGTTTAGTGAAGGGGAAAAAAGTTCTGATACGTCACATGATGCCACCATGAAGATGTGAGTTTGACACCCTTGCCATAACTGATACAAGTTTCTACTAGTGAAATAACACAATTGAAACATAGGCACAAGTTTACTTTGGATTTTGGGACCAAGCAGACAGTAGCTAGCGCCTAGCTAGTGGCAGCACCGAGCTGACATTGGTTAATTTAGAAAGTTAAACAGAATCATCCAAGGTCAATTCTTGGATGGAGAAACATCTGAGAAGCTCATGAGATAGACTGGAATGAATAATAACAATTTTTTAAAAAGTCCAGAAGAAGGGAATATTAAACTAGTTCTGTACCAAATTAACAAAACTACATAGAGGGATCCATGTCAGCAACTAGAAAAGTTCAGCGTCAATAAGTAAAAAAACAAACAAACAAACTTCACATTCCTTTCTTCTGCTGTTTTATATTGAATTTTAGCAGGACTTTTCACACTTTCTACTCCCAAATTCCACCTTGGAAACAAATCAATGTAGCCCATCATTACAATGGTAGCAAGGTGACAGAGCTAATTACAAAATGGCAGCCAGATAGTAACAAGCTATTGGTCATCTAATCTAGTATTGGATTCTCTGAGTCACAAGGGCTTTTTCTCTTTCCTAGATCTCTTTTTATTCATAAAAAATATCAGGAACTAGAAGATTTTATTGTTTGGAAGGAGATTTTGGCAAAAGAAAGCACATCATTCATTGGCACAGAATGTTGTAATGTCCATATCCGGTTGGCATTAAAATGAGATTGGATAAAAAATATGAAGGCTAATTCTATCAAGGGTTATTAGTCATTAAAGTTCAATTTATATCTAGGTTGTGGGCAGCACAATTTGAATACCAGTTATAGAAGAACAATGGAGAGAGAAAAATATGTCTCATCTCCTGCTTGCAAGTGGTCCAAAAAAAAGCATTAAATGCTGGACTAAAATGGGCCTTGCGTGATCCAGCAGGGCTATCCACATGTACTTACATTTCCTATGTTCTGTTAGTGAAGCATATGTTTTTTCTCATCTTTGACATCTGCTTTTTTTAATTGACAATGACAAGACTTAATTGGGGTGAGGGAATGGATCCTGTCCCATATATAAAAGTTTGCAGTGCTCATAGAAATTTAAAGGAAGTTTTCTGTCCATTAAAGGTGGTGGTGGAATTCCAGCTGAAAGACACTGTTAAGTAACTTGAATGCAGCTGGTGCAACTATCATAACACAAGTACCTTAACACCCCTATAAGCCAAAGATTACAGCAAAAACCCTAGCTGATGTCATTGACAAAACTCTTCATTGTACCCATGATTTATTCTTAGAAGTTTAACCAATGAACTTATATCATATACATACAAAGTAACTGAAGCGTAATTTGAAACATATGTTAAGAATCAAGTCTCAGGTCTGGTCCAGTGCCTCACTACATTTCTACAATTTACTTGGATGAAACAAATAATTCAAATAATGTTAGCTGTTTTTTATATCTTTACTTTTGGACCATATTTTCTTGTGTTTAGTTGTTTCCAGTGAGGAGTGTTTTGAACTAACCTGTTTCTTTTGGAAGAGGAACCTTAATTATATTTCAAAATATATTGGATGTTTTTAGCAATTTTAGCATGTTTTAAAGTTTTAAAATGTTTTTAATATTTTAATTGAAATATACATTTTTGAATTGTAAGCTGCCAAGAGTTATTGACTAAGATAAGTGACCATAGAAATAGAATAAAGAAAGAAAGAATTAAATAAATAAATAAATAAATAAATAAATGTCAACATATATAAGCAAATACTGAGGCTTAACAAACTTCTGTTACTCCTTTGGCAATGGTATAGTATTGAAAAAAAGAATAGAAATATTGTTTCTAGTCATGGATTTCTATCCTAACTTTAATCACATAATATACATTCTTAAACAATTTTGTACAAACTTAATCCTGTTTGTTTAGGGTTATTTGAATGCCATTGGGCAATAAAAGCATATTTTAGTATAATTATTGTTATTTTAAGAATACATATATTTATATTTCATCTGAATAAAACTTAAAATACAGTAATAATTTCCTGAAAATAGTTTATTTCTTAAAACATGTTCAAACCATTTAAAATAGCGTTAAAATAATTTCAGCTGTTAGGTTTTAAATTTTATATTACACTTTTCAATATGCTTATTATTGCCATTTCTTGTACATCGATTTACTGTCTTTATGGGAAAAATCTCTGTTATGTTTCTTAAAGAAGAAGAACCAGACTTTCAAAATTCATCCATTCCATGTGCTTTTTTTTTAAAAAGCAGACCCATACAAAGTCTGAGAAAGGGTGAAAAGTGCTAATTACATAATTTTCTCATTTAGCAAAATCTAATGCTATCTGCTGTCATTTTCCAAGTTTTGAAAAGCAAGCTATGAAAAAGAATGTGAAAATTTCATTTGTTTCATTGTCAAATCTTCTTCTCCTGCAGAAATGGCAAAATAATATCAAAGGGAACGACCAGGGCTGCAAATTTAAGCTCTCCTACCCTCCCTCTCCCTCCCTCCCTCCCTCCCTCTCCTTCTCTCTCTTTCTTTTTCTCTCTCTTTCTTTCCAGGAGAGGTGGGCCATGCATCACTTAACATTGTAAAACCCACCCATCTTGCATGCATTCACAAGCGTGTACACATCAGCCATTTTGAAGCACATACATCTGAAGCACGGTCTGGAGCTGAGGTCCACCATGACAGTCAGAGTGATTCCTTCCTCCTCCTCTTTCTCTTCCCTTCTGATTTGCCACCGTGCCTTGGGTAAAACTGGGGAGAGGGAATCAGATCAGAGGCCTGGTTTAAAAGGTGATTTATCTTTAAAAACTGGAGAGAAACCATCTCATTTCACCAAGGAGATGGCAGAGAAGGAGGGGTGAAGGGGTGATTTTCTATGCATCTCTTTAGACAGCGTCTCTGCATTCAGGCATGGGGGGTGGGATGCTGTTGTCACACAAAGGACTCGTGTTGAGCTGAATCTTTGATTGCAGGACAAGTGCCTACATTAGGCCCCCTCCGAAGCCTGGCATTCAGCACATGAGATTTGTGCAACATTTCTGAGCAGCCCTTTTGTCAGGATGGACCCAGTTCTGTCAAAGCCACCTTAAAAAAAAAAACCAAGCCAAACCAATACCTCTTCTTGCAACCATTTCCCCCTGCTCTCTTCCCTTGGTCTCTCCATCCCTGTCTAATCTAAGAGGAGCTAAACTGCATATCATCTAAACAACTCATCTAAGGAATGCAGAGCCCTGTAAAAAGAAAACACGTTTCATTACTTTTTAAAGAAAAGCCGATGATTCAGCTGCCACAAATGGCATGTAGGCTTGGTTGTTTGTTATTTGTTTGGTGGTTTTGGTTTTTTGACCCCGCTTAGCTGGAATTATCCTTGCCTGTTTTCTGGATGGGTTGCCACATGAATACAAATAATGACCCTATTGTAATGTGATCACTCTGACCTATCAATTCTTGTGGTATCGAAGACATAGATCAGAAGGGAAACTGGGGGATTCCCAAAGGATGATAGCTTTGCCTCTCTTTAATACCACAAATATCTTCATCTTGACACACACAAAATCTGCCCATTTTCTCTAGCAGATTCCAGTGAAGAGTTTAGGTAGTGTGGGAGATGCTGTTTTTTTTAAAAAAAAACCATAACAAATGCTAAGCTTGTTCATTGGAAGGAAAACAATGCAATTTCTCATTGATCTCCAACCCTCTGTGTTTTCTCTCAGAAATTAAAGTCTGCATAAAGTATTTGGCATCCTTCCTTCCTTCCTTCCTTCCTTCCTCCTCCTCTCCCTCCCTCCCTCCCTCCCTCCCTCCCTCCCTTCTTTCTTTCTTTCTTTCTTTCTTTCTTTCTTTCTTTCTTTCTTTCTTTCTTTCTCTTTCCATCTCCATGTGTGGAAAGGCAGCAGCGGAGGAGGAGCCCTCTTCAATGAAATCTCCCAGACCGAAGCTTCTCTGACTTACCTCTGAACACAGACCCCTTTATGCATCTCCCCCTCCCGCCCCATTGACAAGGTTATTTTTGCTGGCTTGAAAAGATGCCTCTTGAGCTGATGGCCCAGCCAAGGGGGTTGGGGGTGTCCTAAAAGAAGAGGAGGGTTCAGGTTGCTAGGAGATAAGTCCAAGATTTCAGAGAAGCATTGCTGGGAGTTATCTCTAATTGACAGCTGGTTACCCTAAGGGTCTCTGGCTAACCTTGAGACCTAAACTATAATGAGAGGGCAGCTTCGCCTCACCCCAGTTTTCTGGGCGAGGGCAAGGGGATTACTGCACGCCTTGTCCTCTGGCAGGTATTTTAGCAGGGGTGAAAGTTTGCTTTCGTGAGCCTGCTCTGATTCATAGCACCTGAATAAACTTTCAGCTACAGTTAAGAGGGTCTTAGATTCTGTTCACTCCTCTTTTTTTACAGGAAGGGAGGGTGGGAAGAGAAGAACAGAAAAGAACAGAGAAAACTTTTATAAACCCAAACATGATTAAAAGGACCCTGGTTTTTCTCTTTTCTTTTTTCCTTTAAACAAAACAAAATAGAGCCAATATTTTATATGACTTCATCTTCTGCTTGTCTTTTTCCTGTAGTTTTAAATTCAGGCCAAGTTGTTAGCACATTACTATTGCTTGAGAATTTTAAGGCCAAGAAAAAGGAACTTTCAAAAGCAAGAGATAACTAGAGCCTAGTAAATAACGTGTTTCTGTGGGTCCAGACTTACTGCTGTGTTGATTTATGCAGAGAGTTGCTTCTATTTTTCTATTTCAGCTTCTATTTTAAACAGAAGGTCACCATAAACATTTCAACAGTCTAATATAAACTTAACCTGATGGAATTTGACTTCCTTTCTTTTTTAAATGCCAAAGAACCAATGGGATTCCCTGAAAGAAAATTATTTGTATATAAAGAGAATTAGAAAAATTAGGAGCACTGTCAGATATTAACTTTTTTAAATTCTTAACAACGCTCTTCCAGATTTGGAAATTTTAAGATTGTAAAAATATTAAATGATCATTCACTGAGAAATGTATTTTCCTGAAGCATTAATTCTTTGCATATAATATATGAACACATTGTATCAGAATAAAATATAGCAACATATTTTTAAAGCAATGTCTATACATGATGTGTATATAAAAACTGACTATGACTGACAAAAGCCAATCTTTCTAAAGATGGGGATAATAAAACTGGATTATGATATAATCCATTATCTTATTTCAGACCAAATGAGTTGCATTCCAAGGAAATGGGATATTATTCATTCTTTTAACTATTTTCAATATCCTTGGTATTAAATCTTTTTATCTTTCAAACCATGTAGTGATTCAAATACTTCAAATTTCTAAAATAGATGTCCAATTTTTATTACATGCAGGCAGACTGATAGGAAGCAGAATGATATGAATTAATAAAATACGATTAAGGAAAAGTGGTACTTGAAATGAGAAATGAGTGGTAGGATGTAACATAAGTGAGTAGTTAACGGAAACCAGCCCCTCAATTCTCTTTCTATCCCTGTGTACAACCCAAATACAAACATATAAAAGGAAGTACTCCTAGATTAATGTAGAAATGTACAAAGAGCATTTATCTTACCAGTTTGTATGTATAGCTAACCCCTACAATTCTAGAATGTAAATTGCAGCAAATTGCTTACAGTCTAATCTTGATCATGTTACCTGGTAATAAATATCAGGGATTCACTCTGATTCAAGTATTCAGGTTATATTCCACTTTTACACTAAAAAGTAATGCTGCAGGCAGCCCACAAGGCAGCCATATAGATAAAAGGCAACATGAAATGTATCAATTACAAGACACTAGTTAAAGCATATTCTTTGGAATACAGTTATAAGTTGATCTTAAGAGCTTTCAACCCATCTGGGCCTCTGGTCCCTTTAAATGTTTCCTTTTCATTTCCAGAAACCAATCCTAGGACAGATTCCACCCCAAGCTGCTTTTAGGCTGAATTTCCACTCTCTCAGAAACCTGATTTTCTCGAATAGCCAATCCTCACATAGGTAGTAACATCACCACAGTCATATTTCCCTATTCTGCCACTCTCCCCCAATTTTTTTTATTTTTATTGAAGAGCATTTATATAGCTGCCCAACCGACTCTCAGTGACTCCTGGAAGCTGACAAGGATAAAAACTCAATACAAAAGCAATAAAAAACCAATAATGCTCCAGTCTCCAGCCATCAGCAATCAAATAGCCATTTGATGGGCTCCACCCCACTCTGGGGTCCCCAGAACTGTTGGCAAAACCAGGCCTAAAGGCCTTGTGAAAGAATATCAAGCTGGCGGCCAATCTTATCTCTGTGGGAATGATGTTCCCCCAGGAGGGAGCCACCATGGAGAAGGCCCTTCTAGTTGACCCCACTAATGGATCTCCTTAGGAGGGAGGACCCATAGCATTCCCTCCCTGGTGAGTCAGGTAGATGTGACCAAGAAAAGACGGTCCTTCAATTAACCAGATCCCAAGCCATGGAGGGCTTTGAAGGGGACAACCAATGCTTTGAATTGGACCCAGAAGTAAATTGGCAGACAACGTAGCTCCCACAAGAGAGATGACTCATGTATACATCTAGGTCTGCATAATTGCACTGCAACTACTGTACAATTCCCAGCATTCTCAGTCAGCATAACCATTTAAAACCGACCCCTGCTTCATAATCTTCCCAGGAATTTCTCCTCCCCCTGTTATTCGAACATGTTTTGCATTCAAGTCCAGTCCAATTCCATGTAATTTTCTGGGCATGATTTCAAAAGTGGTTTTCTGTTGCCTTCAAGGATTTGTTTTAACCTCCCTTTCTAGCCTATGCACCTGGAGTTGCCACAGAGTCTCCTACCCAAGTACTATAACTTTATGACAGAATTTAATTTTTTTAACCTTCCCATTTTAGCTATTATTTACTACTATGGTGCTACTAGCCAAACCATACCTAAATCTCTCAAGCAGACTGAGCCCCAAGCAGCGAAGTCAACTTTAACTCTTTGTAACGGAGCTCTGGATCCCATTGGATTTACGGTTTGCCAAGTCACACTTGGACATATTCATGATCCTTTGTGGCTGATCCTCAGAAATGCAAACATTTTCTTTGCATCATTTCTCTGGATCTTATGGCAATTAATGTGGTTTGGCTATGGGAGGTTCAGCTCTGCTATTCAGCAGTTTGTCTGTGAAAACATCCAATCATTATCCCCAAGGGCTAGTTAGCTGGCCTCAAAACATATACTTTTTAAATGGAAGATCTCAGTCGATCCTCCAGTCTTAGCGATGAATGAGGGGCTCCCTTCAGATCTATACTTTTCTTGCAATAAGAGGCCTTCACAAATAGGAGTGAGAACAGATTCTGGATTGTTTGGCAGCAGCTGCTTAGTAAGTAACAACGTGTTTGAATTCAATTGAACAGTGTTTTTAGAAGCAGTTACTGACCTCTGACCCCTCCTATAGGCTGGGTTGATCGGATTAAGGAAAGCTAAAGTTGGTTTACACTTGGCTATAATGAGCTGGCAAGAGATAACATACTTATTAATTATCAAGCTGCACCACTGCCAAAATTAGCCAATAACAAATTTACAAAACTGTTCAACGATTTATTATATATTATATATGTTTTCGTAGATTTTCACGGGTAGAAGTATAGGGGTATTCGGTCTTGTCCCTTCACACGGACAAGACCGAATACACCAAGACCTACATATATATATATATACACACATTGACACACACACACACACATATACATGTGTGTGTGTGTGTATGTATGTATGTATGTACATGTGTGTATGTGTGTATGTGTATCACTAGGCAAACGGTGACAGGCTGCAAGAGATTTAAACAAAGTATAATGCTGAAAAGCTGTCTTCAAGTTTGCCAAATTCTAAATTTCGTTGTCTCTCTCTATATAAAACACGATAGTGCAAATATTAATTCATCTCTGTAGTACAGAATGTATTCTAAGATTTAAAAGAAGATAATTAAAGTTGAGAATATTTTTTCAGCAGTGACTGGATACTGCTTACAGCCAGTTCAAAACCATTACTACTGTTTCAAGGAAAAACTACTGCTGCATGGGGTTTGGAAAAGTGTTTTAAGGATCAGAAGTGATAAATTTGTGGCGTTGCATAAAACAGAAAGCTCTGCAGGGAGCTCACATTTGCAACTAGAGATGATGTCTTTATTTTGGCAGAGATCCTCTGACTTTAAACTATTCTGCGCCTGGCAGAAATTTGATAGATGTAATGAATCCATGTTATCTGTTCCTAAGTGCTAGACTACGGGTGTGCAACTCATAATCTACCTCATTTTACAATCCCGGGAGTACCACAAGATTTTACCACCAAAATACCCAAACCAGGCAGCACAATATGCTCTGTTTATTAAAAGAAATAGTTTAATACACCCTTTTCACTATTAAAAACCCATGTGGGACTGAAAATTCTGGACCTTCCTCCTTCAAATACATTAATGTCTTACTACTAGGCTTGTGTGACTCTTAGAGGCTTAAAATGATGAGAGAGGGAGGGAGGAAGAGAGTGGGCGGAAGGGGAGGGGAGAACACCAGCCCTCATTGTACTGGAGAGATTTCCTGGGGAATGTTTTTTTTTCCTAGCAACTTCTTCCTTACAACCCAGATTTATTATTCTTTATGGTTTCCTATTGTAATAACCATGTTCACAATTTCTGTTGGTGGAAGATAGAGATCTATTTCATGCATAGGTTGACACTCTAATCCCAACATTTGGGATACTCTCGAATGAGTAGCTCCTCTCTTGATCTGAGGCAGCTCTGACTTTTTCTGTTTTGTCCTCCATTGCTGTAAATTTATATTAGTTCCATTAGCAGTAGTGACAGGTCTCATTCTCCAGGTTCCCCATTTTGATCAGCTGTCATATGATCAAGGCTAATAGGGTCAGGGTCATCAACGCTGAAGGGACAATATTTCAGAGGGCAAGGGCTACGGCACAAAAGATACAGTTGGTCCTTGCTATCTGACATTTCTTGCTGATGGGACCCAACCTGCCAGATCAAATCGGATGGGTAAAAAAACAACTGGAAGAAGACACACCCTCAAGTAACTCAGCTCCAAGTCATGCAGGGCTTTAAGGATGATAGCCACCATCCTGAATTGCATCCAAAAGTGTTCTGGCAGCCAGTGTAGCTCACTTAGCAGTAGTGTTATATGTGTCAATTATCCAACACATTTTACTGCCCATGCAATCATATTCTGCAACTATTGAAGCTTCCTGATACTCTTCAGGGGTAACACCATGTAGAACAAGTTGAAGTAATCCAAGCAAAAAGGCATGAGTGACTGCAAGCAAAGTCTCCTGATCAAGGATCAGGCACAACTGGAGCAGAACCCTAAGGTATGTGAAGACCCTCCTGGCCACAGATTATGCACCAGATGATCTGGTCACTGTGACCTTGCCCAGGGTAGTGGTGGAAAAATCTTGTCCCGGAAGGCTAAAATACCCATAAAAAATACTCTGTCTTTTTTTTAAAATTACATTTATATGTCAGCTCTTCCAAAAGACTCAGGCTGCTTACAATTTTTGGGACAACCCAGTGTGCTCAACAACAGCTCATTCCATTGTGGTATATGCCTGCTTACTAAGCTGCATTTTTACAAAGTCAGCTTTATTGCCCCAACAATCTTGGGTCCTCAATTTACCTACCCCGAGAGGATGGAAGGCTGAATCAACCTTGAGCCTGGTGGGATTCAAGCCTACAGTAATTGTAGGCAGCTGGAACTTAAATGCAGGCATTTAACAGCCTGAGCCACCAAGGCCCTGTCTTGCTTGGGTTGAGTTGAAGACTATTGCATCATTCCATCAAGACCAGGGGTGGGCAAACTTTTTGACTCGAGGGCCACAATGGGTTCTTAAACTGGACCGGAGCACCAGAACAAAAGCATGGATGGAGTGTTTTGTGTGAACCAATATAAATTCAAAGTTAGATTACATCACGTAGCCTCTCTGGGAGAAGCAAGAGAACCCTCCGCTTCTTTTCAGCCCGCTGGCTGGATAGAACAGCCTATCGGGCCGATCTGGCCCTTCAAATGAAGGCTTCGTGTTATGTATGCAGAGTTTGAATTGATTGGTTGTTCTTGTAAAGTGTTTGAAATCATTGGTTAAAAGCGGGAAAACCCTGCACTCTGATTGGCTGTCAGCCGAGGCAGCCATATATAGCTGCCTCATAAGCCAAATGGGTCCGTTCTGAGCTGAAGTCACAATAAAACTTAAGAGCTGAAGCACTCCGTGTCTGCCTCTCTATGCAAACTTAACACTGGCGACGAGGTGGGATTCCCTGAAGAGAAGGTGACGGAACAGAAGCAGAGATGGCTGCGCTGAACACCCCCAGCCCCATCGATCCGATGGCAGAAGACTGGGAGTCATATGCAGATCGTTTCAAATGTATCTGGAGGAAAGCGATCTGGCCGCCATTTCCGAGCAGCGGAAGAGGGCGGCTTTCTCACGTACTGTGGTCCGCAGTTTTCAAGATGGCGAAGGCACTAGCGGGAGCAGCAGACGTGAAGGTAATGGCATGGCCTGATCTGGAAAGGCTGTTAAGAGCCCATTATGCCACAAGTATCGTGCCTCATTAAGAGACACGAATTTTATCAGTGATCAGGGGAAAACGAAAGCGTAAATGACTTGTGGCAAGTTTAAGAGACATTGGGGTGCATGAATTCAACAGTTTAGAGGAGGCCATCATGCGACCGTTTTGTGTTGGGCCTTAAAGACAAGGTGTTACAGAGCAAGTTATTAATGAAACCTAAGATCACGCTGAAAGAAGCCATAGAAGAAGCATCTTCAGCAGAAGCCACCAAATCCTCAGCAGCAGCCATGAGGAAGATGAACAGGGCCACGAGCCATTCTGATGGGGAAAGACCACCACAAATCATTGTGATGAACTAGATTCTGAGTCAGATTGCAGTGAGGTGGAGGAAGGAATTTACAGACTCAGAATGGAGGAAAAAAAAAGACCTGGGAAGAAAGAGGCAAGATTTCTACTGCAGAGGTGTGGGGGAAGCCACCCCCGCACTGAATGCAAGTTTCTAGACACCATTTGCCTCCGTTGTGAAAAAAGAGGGCACCTAGCAAGAGTCTGCAAATCATCCAGAACTCCACCAAACAGAAGGAAGTTTGCTGCAAACAAAGACAAAGAATTCAAGCCAAACAACCTCAGTGAGAAAATGGGGCGCAGCACAGAAGCAAATGGGAAGAATGAAACTCATCAGACAGTAACTATTGGTCATTCATCTTTAAATAACAGAAAAGTGCATGTCAAGGTACTTATTGAAGGAAGGCCTTGCCAAATGGAAGTGGACTCAGGCTCAAACCTATCTATGGTGTCATGGGACACTATTCAAAAACTGTTACCAGATATTCAGAAGACTCACTTCAAGAAGCATTGACTCTTAAAGACTACCAAGGGAACAAGATTCCAGTAGTTGGAACAAGAGAATTCAACGTGAAGTTCAAAGGCCACACCAAACGCCTACCCTGACCATCGTTGACAAGGATCGCCCAAGCTGGGACTTGAATGGTTCAACTGGGCATCGGTGACTGGCATCAATCACGTGAGCAACACTGAGTGGGAAGAGGCCTTGAAGTCTGAGTTTCCAGAGGTCTTCAGCGACAGATTACAAGTACTTGGGGACCCCTATCACTTTCAATCTAGATCCCAAGGTACAACCAATCCTTTAAAACCCAGAAGGGTTCCATTTGCCTTAGGAAAAAAATTGATGCACAATTAGATAAACTAATAGCTCAAGGGTTTTAGAGCCCACTGACCACTCCAGGTGGGAGACACCCATAGTCACACCAGTCAAGGCTGATGGGTCTGTAAGAATCTCTGGAGATTACAAGGGGACATTGAACCATGCGCTACAACAGAGCGCATATCCAGTTCCAGTGGTGCATCATTTATTACATTCTCTTGGGGGGGCACAGTCTTCGCCAAATTGGACCTGGCCCAGGCATATCAACAGTTAACAGTTGATGATGCAACTGCAGAGGCCCAAACCATTGTAACCCATAGAGGTGCTTTCAAATGCAAAAGGTTACAATTTGGAGTAAGTGTGGCACCAGGCATTTTCCAAAGCCTTATGGAAAGGATGCTACAAGGGTTGCCTGGGGTGGTGCCTTATTTTGATGACGTTTTAATCTCTGCTGAAAATGACACTCAGTTACACGAGAAACTCAGAGAAGTCCTAACCAGATTCAAAAAGCGGTTAAAAGTCAAAGAAGAAAACACTTAGAACTGACAAAGTAGAATTCTTGGGTTACATGATTGATAAACATGGCATCCACCCACAGAAGCCAAAGTCAGGCAATCAAAGAAGCCCCCAGGCCAAAATGCAAAACAGACTTGCAAGCATTTCTGGGACTCATTAACTTCTATCATATGTTTCTACCTCAGAAAGCAACCACTGCAGAACCCCTACATAGATTACTGGACAAAAAATCTGCATGGGTCTGGGGCAGAAAAGAACAAGCTGCATTTAACAATATTAAGAAACAAATCACTTCTGATTGTGTACTGATACAGTTCTCTGAGAATTTGCCTGTTGTACTAACTTGTGATGCATCCCCTTTTGGAGGGGGTGGTTGAACATGCTTCCCAGTGGAAGGGAAGCCCCTATTGCATTTTACTCTGCACTTTGACTAAAGCAGAGAGAAACTACAGCCAACTGGACAAGGAAGCTTTGGCAATTGTGGCAGCTGTCAAGAAATTCCATGAGTATGTATATGGGAGAAGATTCACCATTGTCACAGATCACAAACCTCTTTTAGGCATTGTGGCAGGGACAAACCAACACCAACAATCCTGTCACCAAGAATGCTGAGATGGACTGAATTTCTTGCTGCTTATTCATACAAACTCATCCACAGACCTGGAAAAGACATTGGGCACGCAGATGCTTTGAGTCACTGCCCACTTCCTACACACACTGAGGACCCTGCTCCTGAGACTTACACCTTTTTCTAGAAACTGTTGCCAAGCTTCCAGTCCATGCTGCTGAAATTGCCAGAGAGACTGCCAAAGACACTTTATTGGCTCCTGTTATAGGCTGGATTAAGAAAGGTTGGCCACTTCAAGATCTGCCTCAAGGTTCCCAACCTTTTAAGTCCAGACAAACTGAGTTATCTGTATTAAGAGGATGTATTTTGTGGGGTAACAGGGTGGTTATTCCTGCAAAACTACAGAAAGAGGTCTTGGAAATGTTGCATGAGGGTCATCCGGGAATTGTCAGAATGAAGGGATTGGCCAGGAGTTATGTATGGTGGCCAGGTATTGACAAAATGGTTGAAAACTGGGTTGCTTCCTGTCCCAACTGTCAGGAAGTCAGGCCTGCCCCACCTCTTGCCCCCAAACAGGAATGGGAATGTCCTAGGGGCCCATGGTCCAGGATTCACATTGATTTTGCTGGCCCTACCAGAGGGCACACTTTCCTTATTATAGTAGATGCATACTCCAAATGGTTAGAGGTTATCCCTATGGCATCCACCACAGCTGAAGCTGTCATCAAACAGCTTAAGAAACTTTTTGTAACTCATGGGTTGCCTGATGTGCTTGTTTCTGACAATGGTCTTCAATTTACATCCAACCTTTTTGAATTATATTTAGCACAGCAGGGTATCAGACATGCCCTTACAGTCCCTGGGCATCCTTCGGCTAACGGCCGGCTGAACGATGGTACGCTTTACCAAGGAGAAACTCCAACAATTTGGTCCAGGGGACATCACTGAGAAAGTTGAAAAACTACTCAGTATCCAGCACATCACTCCCAGCCCATCCACTATTCTAACTTCTGCTGAGCTTTTGATGGGCAGGAAACTAAGATCCACTCTGGATCGCCTCCATCCCACTTACGCACCCAACGCCCCTTAGATTCCACCAGCAAGACTCGTACATTCAATGTGGGTGATTCTGTTTATGCTAAAACCTTGTAGGTGAACCACTATGGATTCCTGCTGAGGTAACCCTGATCACAGGCCCCAGGTCTTACAGGGTTCAAACTGAAAATGGTCTCTTGTGGAGTAGGCACATAGATCAGTTAAGGTCCAGACTGCCTCTGGAACATCGCCCTTGCTCCTCTCTGGATTCCATACCCACTCCTTTTTAGGGGAAGGGGAGATATGGAGGTAATCAGCAAGTAAGAACCAACCCCATGTGTAACGAGCTAACATGACAGGAACCATCCCAAAACCTGTCACAGTGCCAACAACCATTTTACAAATGGAAGATTGCACATCACTACCAGACTTGGGTGCTGACCTTGGGTTGGAGTTGGACTGGGAGGAGAGACCAGGTTGTAGTAACCAAACAGGTTCTACCCTGACTAGTAGTCCAAGCATGGAGATGTTGACAGATACATTTCCTTTATCACAATGTGAGACTCCTAAAAACCTGAACCACGAGGTCTCTATGTACACGCAAGAGCCCCACCTATTTAAAAGAATACATTAGATAGATGGGGTTTGAGTATGGACTAAACCTAGTGGGGAGGGGTGTTATGTATGCAGAGTTTGAATTGATTGGTTGTTCTTGTAAAGTGTTTGAAATCATTGGTTAAAAAGTGCGGGAAAACCCTGCACTCTGATTGGCTGTCAGCCGAGGCAGCCGGCTATATATAGCTGCCTCGGCTAAGCCAAATGGGGTCCGTTCTGAGCTGAAGTCACAATAAAACTTAAGAGCTGAAGCACTCCATGTCAGCCTCTCTATGCAAACTTAACAGTTTGCCCACGGCTGATCTAGACCCTTATAGTCTCTAGGGATGGGACAGGGCATCCACAGTATCACTCAGGCATCCTGGGTTGTAGATATATAAAGCTGGGTATCATCCGTCTCACCCCAAATTGTTGGTTCCCCTCACCCTCTGCCTCAATAAGTGTTAAATAGGTGAAAAAAGAAAATTGAGCTCTGGGGCACCTCATAAAGTAGAAGAAGTAGTTTGGTTCTCTACCGCTCAATCTACACAGACTGGAATTGACCTTAGAAGAAGGAGAACTAGCATCACACAGTGGCATCCACCCACATTCCTGAAACCAGTCCAGAGGCCACTAACAGGTCAAGAAGAGCAAGGATAGTTGCACTACTCCCATCCTTCTCCCATCGGAGATCATCTAAGACCCTTCCCCCAAGGAATTATCATCCAGTTTGTGGAGTAGAGCCCCTCTATGCAGAGACAGATTGTGAACAGACCTTTAACAATAAGGGAGGTTTCTGAAGCTATAAAAAAAATAAACTAAGAAAACTGCCTGAACCAGATGAATGATCAGGGTCTTATTATAAATATTTTGAGAATGAACTTTTACAATCTTTACAAACACAATGAACATTATCCTACCAGAAACAAAAATGCCAGGGGGTTGAGAAAAGATCAATGTAGTGTTTACACCCGAAGTGGGACAACATTTGACTTTAAAAACAACAAAATGCCAATATTATTATTGAATAATGATTGCAGATTGTTCGCAATGATTTTCAGTGAGAATCATTTTGCAAGAATTTATTCATGAGGATCAATGTGATTACCAAAAAGATAGTTGAAGAATAATGTTACAAATACGTTGCGCATTTTGGAATATTTAAAGCAATGAAAATTAAGACACAGTTTTTCTTAGATGCAGAGATCTTTGACATTTGAACTGGGCTTTCTTCTTCAAAGTTTTGGAACATACAACTTTGGAGAGAACTTTATAAAATGGATAAATTTGAAATATGCTTCACAGAATGCATAAATAATTGCTAATGGAGATCTAACAAAATCTTCTGTGTTACCAAAAGGTTCAAGACAGGGATGCCCACTGTTTGCTCTCTTGTCTATTTTGGGTGTGGAAATACTGTACAGAGATATAAGGCAAGAAGACAGGTTTGTGGGGGTAAGATTAAAATAGAAATTTACAAGTTAAGAGCTTTTGCAGATGACTTGGTGTTGGTTCTGGAAGATCCTTTAAAGGGAATTGAAGTATTAATGGAAGACTAAAAATTGTTACAGAAGCAGTTTTGTGGAATAATAAACAGAAGACAAAGATGTTAAAAATGTGAAAATAGACTATCAAACAGAATTAATTATTAAAACAGGTTCTAAGATTGAGAAGACATTAAATATCTGGATATCACTATGACAAATACTATATAAATTGTATGTTACTTCAAAATAACTATGTTAAGACTGGGATGAAGTTTAAAAAAGGATATGCTAAGATGGGAGAAATTATAACTGTCATTGCTGGAGAGAATTTCTGTGATAAAAATGAATGTCTTGCCTAGAATGATGTTTTTGTATTAGACAATACCTATTTTGACAACTGATGCACCACTTAAAACAGTGGCAGAAGAATATATCTGAATTCTATGGCGGGGGAAAAACTCAAGTTAAACAGAAGGCATTACAATATACAAAGGAAAGAAGAAGTTGGGTTTACCTGATTTGAGATTGTATTTTGCACCTTGTTGTTGACTTGGATGAAAGAGTGGGTGCTGGAGAGAAATAGAAGAACACAATCTGAGATTTGGATGGCATGTTTATCTGTAGTACTGACTGATCCACTATGGATTTCTAAAAATTGCTTCTCACTAGATTGTTTATGGGAGAGATATTCTTTGCCTAGCTCCTCTATATTTAATACTCCTCTGTCCAGTATTGTTGAACTTCTGGCGTAGCCCTCATCCTCTTCAGCGCACATGATCCCCACAACCATGTCAAGGTAATGCCTCATTGGAGGTTATTATTATTAATAAATTATTATCTCCATTCTAGCCTTCCTTGTTGCAACAACTCAATACTTTTTTTTTATTTTGTTTTTTTCTCAGTAAGAAAATTATGTACTTTCCATGACTCTCTTTTAATGACAGCCTTGTCATTCTGCATAATGCCTAGGTATTATATACAATGCCTAGTGAAAATATGTAGCATATTAAAATAAAACAGACATTTCATACTTTGTCTAAAAATGCCATGCATTCTATGGATTTCCTAGGCATTCTATATGCCAGCTTTTTACACATTGTCAGTAACTTATCTATTTCATTCTATCCCAGGCCAAGCACACACAAGCACACAAAGAGTTAGCTGCACTAAATGAGATTTCCAAGAAAGCAAGCTGACTGCTGAGGGTCTGTCAGTCCATCTGGTTATTCTAGAGCTGGCTATTCACTGTTCCTCTGAATCTGAGCCCACCATGACATATATCTGTCTATATTATTTGTACCATCTATCTGTATCAATCTTTTATATTGCTAACTAGAAAATCTTTCTTCTTTACTCCCCATGCTAGATTTTAAAATATCTGGATACACATATTTGTTAAAAAAAATATGAACATGAAAACATTGAAACATGCAATCTCTGAAAGATACTTCTAAAATTAACAGTTCCTTGCATTTTTTATATTAATGACCACTAGGAGTGTCAAGAATATTTATAACAAGCAAGAACTCTCTCTGTACTTGTCTTTGCCTCTGCTCTGCTTTTCCCAACTGAAAGACCTAGACTTTTTTCTTCAACCCTCATCCTACCAAACTGAATACTTCCTCCTCTCTCTAAAATCTATATAGTCTGAATTCGCTTGCTTCTCTTCATGAATGTATATTCTGCTAAATATGGATTCTGTGGACGATTCCCACCATACTGGATAATTTCAACAAGGCTCTGTCCAAAATTCCATTGGTTCTCCATTACCCATAAAAATACTCAAAAGATTTCCACTATACTATTGAATGAGTACACAACATATTCCCAATATATTGATATGCAATATATCACTAGTAGATTGTACCTTTGATGAAAAGAGCTACTTCTTTTATTGCAAATCATTGATGCAATCTAATCATACCAGATGGGTTTCTAATTGCAATATAGAGAAGAAGCACATACATCAAAGTCAATGAGATTTACTTCCAAATAAATATATAACGCGGAGTGTTCCTTTTAAAAATACCTTCAATATTGTTATAATGAAGGCTTCCTACTGGAAAATCTAGACTGAATTTCTGAATAAAATCCTCTAAGCCAGAAGTTGAAGTCTCCAAGTCTTAAAGTTGCCAAGGTTGAAGACTCCTGCTCTAAGCCTCCAAATAAAGCCCTATCTAGGTTTCTTAAATCTCATGAAAACAGTGATTGGAATTTAAGCAGGCTAATTGTATATGGAGTACCACTAAGGTCTTTGATAGACAAATAGTAATGTTATTATATGTTTATGTTCCAGAGAATCTGTCACCAATCTTATATTTTTAAAATATTTCCATGTGCTATTTGTGAGAAAAAAGGTAGCTTTTTTCATAGATTTACATTTCAACCAAACCTGTGGGGGTGTGAAAAATAAAGGAAAAACAGCATGAGAACATTTGAATTTTATCTGTCATACATACACAAGGCCTAGGGAGGGCAATGGAGTTTCATATCACAAAGCAGCAAAGATAGTTAACTTGTAAACAGTGGAAAGGCAGGCCAGCAAAAAGAGTTAGGATAGTTTTCCCTCCCTCATACGTCAGTTCAGTTTTCCCTTCAAAATCGAAATCTTTCTTCATACAGGTTGAAGATTTATCCATTGTGTTTGGAAGCACTAAGAAGATAAACTAGCCATATATGTGGGACAATTTTATTCTACTGCATTTTAAACACTGTTTGTAAATAGGGAGGCTTTTTGCCTTAAATCTGAACTGGGCCTTTCCCACTGAGATAAGAGGTTTGGCTGCGGCTCCAATTTTTCTCAAAATTTCTTCTCATGCTAAATTGCTTCCCAGAGCATTACAACAGAAATAAATGCTGACAATTATAGGCATTTAGTGAATTGTATTCAATTTATATTTTTGAACTACATTTGATCCTAGCTCAAAGGCTGAGAAGCCCACTGATGATTGCTAACACTTCTTTTGTTAGGGAATAGTTTTGTGTTGTTCATTTTATTGAACATAGTTTTATTGGCCAATGACTGAAATAAAGTGGCCTGTCTGTCTGTCTGTCTGTCTGTCAGTCTGTCTACTTTTGAAAGCATCATGGCCCAATAGTAGAGACTATTGTCTACTTGGCTTAGTTCTTTATGATGAACTTTAGTTTTTTATGGTCTGTAGACAATTTTTTTCATATTTTCAAGAAATATAGGAACAAATAGAAGAAATTCTTGTTTGGATGAGCCCATTATAGAGACACGTTTTCTATTAGATCTTATTCTAAGTTACAGAGTTTCATCTTTGTTCTTCTATCAATCTATTATATGGTTCTGAAATACAGCCATATAATTACATCCTCTTTGGATAGGAATTAGTAACTTAATAAATGTTTCACATAGTTGACATCAACACCTTGATAAATATATTCCTGTTATTTTTCTAAGTCTTTGCTTTTATAACATCAGGTCCAGCAGGCAAGATGAGGGGAAGGCAGACTGACAGAATCTATTTATACCTATTTATAGAACCTATTTATCTACTTGAGAGAAAGGTATAAAACAGTATACTATTAGTGTCAATTAAGTTCATTTACTTCAAATATATCTATAACTCATTTGCTAAATCCTTACTTGTTTGTATTGTTATTAAGTTACAATAGTTATTTATTTACATTACCTTACATATATACATAACTATATACACAATAAAATAAAATACACCGAAGTGCAGATTAACCATGATATTAAAAAAACAAGGAAGAAGGAGACTTCTTTATAATATGGAATACATGGTACAAATGGTTGAGTAAAAAGGAAATAAAGATGTTTAGTGAAAATGATTAAAGAAATAGGAAAAAGGACAATGTCATTCTTACTATACTTACTTCTATTCTGCTATTTTGCTCTTTTCCTTGACTTCTAAAAGGATTGTCCTAACAGTAATTGAAGGACACATGTCCATAGTCTAAAGACTCATTCAGCTAGTTGCATGTGAATAGGCTGTTTGCCATTAAACATGATGAGCATTTAAGAAAATATAGAACTATGCTGGCAAACAATAAAATTAAGAAATTGAATAAAAATCAGGGGTAAGCATTGGAGGTTGGATACAGGGAGGGAATATGGAGTTTAACTCTTTTGCCAGTTATAATGTATGAGATAGATGATGATGATGATGATGATGATGATGATGATAGACAGACAGACAGACAGACAGACAGACAGACAGACAGACAGACACAGACACAGACACAGACACAGACACAAAGAAAGGAGGTAAAGAAGTCCCTACAGATTTTACTCTGCTAGTCATTGCCAGCTCTAGGGGACAGTGTTCATCTCCATTTCAAGTCCATTGAGCCAGTGCTGTCTGAAGATATTTTCACAATCATGTGGTCAGCATGTCATAACAGAGCACTATTACCTTCCCACTGAAGTGGCACCTAGTTATCTACTTGCATCTGCATGCTTTCAAACTGCTAGGTTGGCAGAAAGTAGGGTGAGGATGGAGCTCACCCCATCACATGGTGCTTGGATCTTGAACCTGGACTGCTGGCTTCTGTGGTGGGATTCAAAATTGTTTACTACCAGTTCTGTGGGTGTGACTTGGTGGGCATGGCAGGGGAAGGATAATGTAAAATCTCCATTCCCATCCCACTCCAGCAGAAGGATACTGCAAAATCCCCATTCCTACCCCACTCCAGGGAAAGGATACTGTAAAATCCCCATTCTCCCCTACCCCACTAACCTGATTTCCAGGTCTGTTCTCCTGTGCAGGGCAACAAAAGAAAACCCAGCCAATCAGCTAGGACTCGGGAGGCAGAGAATAGATGGAGGCAGAGCCAGTCAGAGGTGGCATTTGCCAGTTCTCCGAACTACTCAAAATTTCCGCTACTGGTTCTCCAGAAATGGTCAGAACCTGCTGAATGCCACCTCTGCCTGGCTTTAATGACTAAGCCACCATACCATCTACATAAATAATAGATAGATGATGAAAGAGAGAAGGGAGGAGAAAGAAAGAAAGAAAGAAAGAAAGAAAGAAAGAAAGAAAGAGAGGGAGGGAGGGAGGGAGGGAGGGAGGGAGGGAGGAAAGAAAGAAAGAAAGAAAAGAAAGAAAGAAAGAAAGAGAGAGAAAGATGGGTAAAATCAACACATCATCTTCTTATTTTCATCTGACCTGTTTTTAATAATAGTGGAGGTTTTAGTTCTCCATTCAGATGACCAAATCCACGTTGCTCAAGCTCATAAAATGTTCGTGCTAACAAGAGGGAAGGTATAAATATTATCTGGTTTTGCTTAACTGACAATGTTTTATGAGAAGAGTTCATGTGTTATGCAAATACCCAATGACTATGCTTGGAAAATAAAATTAAGGAGCACATTTATCATGCTTGTAATATATGGGTACTAAAGCTTATTGCTTACAAATGGCTTATTCAAAAGTATCTCAAATTTTATAGAATATTAACTGGAATTAAAGAGAATAGTAGCATAAAACACTAAGAAAAGAAATACTGTCTAAGTATTTGCTTGGATGCACAAAATATATAAGATACTGTGACCGTCTACATGACTTGCTTAAAAAAGAAAAAAAAAATCACTGTTTGAGGATATATGTTCTGATCTATAGAGTATCACATATAAGGGAATCAGCAGGTAACAATTTAGCTAGGTTATCAAACTGAGATAGTAGAGAATAGGGTGATAAAATTATTAGGGGATCGAAATAAAAATTATTTAAAACTACTTTATGGGAATTGGATCTTAGATTATTTCAATTTTCCAATTTGAAATGGAATTCTCATCTTTATAAGAGGCAAATGGCTATATTTCACTCTTTGTAATACATAGTAGAATCCTAAATTTCCTCAAAGAAATATGCTATTTCTTAGCTTTCTGTGAGAATGCACTTTCATGATAGAAACTTTCCACAACCCCATATTTTTCATTATACCCTTTGGAAATGAATGGTGATGATCATTTTGCCACACAATGTATCACATGTTTTATTATAGAGTACTATGATTTACACAACCAATATACTTTTGAGCAAGAATGTTTTTCATGGTATTTGATGTATGTATAAGTTGTTGCAACACGTTTTATGTTTTGCAAGATGCACACAGACAGACACAGAGACTCATCAACATAAACTATGGTTACAATGAAACTGGGAAAAAATAAAAGAAGCAAAGTTATAAACAGATTCTAGATCCTGCAAAGTGGATTATTTTATACAGAATGGAAGCTAAACCATACAGTATGCTCACAATGACCATTTGCTTACAGAAGCAACAAAGTGCCAGGGAGGCATTGACCCAGGCATTGTAATTTTATAATCGTTATGTTGAGAGTCACCATCTGTGACTCTGAAAGTTGATAAAATGTCTTCACTTTTTTAAAAAACTAAATTTCAGGATTGTTGCATCTTTTCCTTCTATAGCTTTCCATTCAGTTATTAGGGGGACATGGGCAGATAAGAAATATTACATACAAATAAATAAAGATTTCTTGATTTATCAGATTTGAAAACTGCCCATTTACCTCACAGAGGGAGTGTACAATAAAATATTAAAACATAAAAACAATATTTTAAAAGTCAAAATTTAAAAAGAGGTAAGGGTGATTAAGAACAATGTTAAAAATTAATTAAAAGGCAAAGGAAGGGCTTTTATGGTGCTAACCAGATCCATGACTGTGTTCTCCTCTCTGCTCCCGGGCAAGGCCACAGAACCATATTTTCACCCCTTTCCAGAAGGCCAGGAGAATGGGGCCCTACCTTAGGTGAGTGGGGTGAAGAGAAGGTTTCCTTTGTGTTAACAGTCAACCACAAACATCCTCACTAAGCAAGTTAGAATATCAGTATGAGCCATGAGCAATCTCTCTCTCTTGTTTTCCATTGTTGGCAATGCTGTTTGGTTTTCTATTAGTTTTTTCTTTTCTTTGTTGCATCTATATCTTTGCAAATCAAGCCGGCTGCATAAATGTTAAATCTGAAATGCCAGACTATGAAATACATCTCTCTTTATAACAATGACTAAATTGTGCTTTTATCTTAAATGCTTACTAGGGTATACAGATTGTCCAATTTAAGAGCCCAGCCCAGAGGTCCTATTCTGATTCACTTTGGAGATATTCCAGACAACTTGATGCTGATCGATCCACGAACCAGGTCTGGAAAAATTGGCTCCCTTTTTCCTGTTATCTAGCCTAGGATAAAACAAGTCTGCAACTTTTTTGTTCCTCAGAAGAACAGGATGAAATTTTACAGGCAGGTTGGTCCATCCAGTAAGAAAGGACATGCCCAATTTATAGAAATCTGCAAAGAGTGTTCAAACTATGATCTTTTTTTTTATAACTATCTGTCATTTTATTGTACTGAGACAGAATGTGATGACATTTGCAGTGTTAGTCATCCTTATAATATGTGTGCCTGATTTCAGCTGCATTGGTAAGGAATGATGATGCTTCTTCCTGAAAATGTGGAACTGATTGCTGAGACAGAAGCATGAAGAATTAACTCATTTTCATTTTCTTTTTTATTCCTGCAAAATAAAATAAATCAGTTTCTTATATATCCATTAAACTAAGTAATGCAACTGGTTACTGCTCAGATACAGAGACCAAGCTACTGAGAGGTGAAGTGAATAATAAATCTGAGGACCTCTCTCACACACACCCCACCAAGGTATCTCAAACTCTCAGGACTGAATTGGCCTGTGGTGACTTCAGTACAAGGATCATTTTGATCTGGGGGAAACCTCAGGGTTTCTTCCCCAAAGTGCCTGTTAATATGCCAATGCAGTGTTGTGATTCAGCCAGTATAACAACACTCTACATTTTAAAAAGCCCATTTTCAACTCAATTACTTACCTTCTGCTGCATCCCCGGTGAGTAAAACAGCTGATGCGTGGCAAACCACTCTGCCTCGTGAATCAGCTGTACTAAATAAAGCATAGGAAATAAAGCATAGGAAAGAGCAGGGGCAGCTGGGTGGGGCCAAATGCTCACCGGAACTACCAGTTTGCCCGAACTAGTCCAAACTGGTAGAATCCCACCTCTGTGCCAATGAAGATAAACAAGAGAGCTTACACACATATCCTAATGCCAGCCTTCATGGCATGACAAAACATTCAAGAAACAGATTAGCAATGGGGACTTTATGAAGAGCCAGAATATGAACAATGGTAATAAATAGATGACAGCAGGTAATTCAAGTAAAATAGACATGGGCCTGCATTTTATGTCTATGTGTGTTTTCGGCTTCAAGATAGATCCACTTTTCATTCAGATCTACTGGGAAGTTCTGCTGAGATCTAAAGAATGGCTTTTCTATCCATTTACATTTAAAGACATTATCCTAAATACGGAGCTTGGTTCATATGTAATGTCAATCCATTGGAACAAATGGGAGTCTTCATCCTCTCTTTGGTATTATTCTTAAGCAGAAGATTAAAATCTGTACTCTTCACCTTCCTGAAACTAGATTTAGGTTGTTATTATACTCAGATCAGTAAATATACGTGTTATAAGAGTGGCCCTTGACTTACAACCACAATTGGATCCAAAATTTCTGTTTCTAAGTGAAACATTTGTTAAATGAATTTTGCCCCATTTTATGACCTTTTGTGATGACCCAGGGTGGGATACAAAAACAACAAAGTCACAAAAACAGGTGAAGTCCCTTTAATTCCTTCAACTTGGCTTTAAAGGTCCAATTATCATTGACTGGACAAAAAACTCCCCCACAAACAGTTACGAAAAGGAAGAACTTCTGTTCAAACTCAAAATACATATAAATTATAAATAGAAAAAAAACCAACACAAACCAAACTGAAGAATTAATGAGACAAGGCAGGATAAGGGCTTGAAGATGTCCACAGATATAGAAATACACACACTGGGAAGAACTCCAGAACTCAGATAAGAACTGACAGACTAGAAATATTTTCACGCTTTGTTTCCAGCACTGGCCCATGTGCAGTTTGTCCTTTTAAACAGTCCTCACAGCTGCAGCCCATGAAGGGGATCAAGGCCCTTTCCTCCCCCATAGACCATACCATTCACGTTTCTCCCTTATCCACTGCTCCCTGAGTGCCCTAGGATAAAGAGGGGATGGGCCTGGGTCTTTCTCTGAATGCCCAGCCGGCCTGTGCCCTTCCCGAGTTTCCTCCACAACCTCTGGAGCCACACTCCCAATCCTTGTTGGCTGTTCCTCCTCTCCCTCGGAGTCAGATTCTAACAGGGGCATGACACCTTTCTTGCTACAGTTGTTAAGGGAATCACTGCAGTTATTAAGTTAATGGTTGTTAAGTAGACCTGGCTTCTCCATTGACTTTGCTTGTTAGAAGGTTGCAAAAGCTGATCACATGACTCCGGGGCACTGAAACCGTCATAAATGGGAGTCAGCTACCAAGCATCTAAATTTTGTTCATGTGACCATGGGGATTCTGCAATGGTCACAAGTGTGAAAAACCATCGTAAGTCATTTTTTCAGTGCCATTGTAACTTTGAATGATCAGTAAATGAACTATTGTAAGTCAAGGACTACCTATACATTCCTGAAACAAGCCAAGATTAGAAATGACAATTTCCATTTAGTTGTTTAAATCAGATATCTCTTGGGCAGATTTCAGACTTAGAAAAACTGGTTTGGGGTTTTTATCGGATAGGAAAGCAACTCTTCCAGACAAAACTTTATTCTTCTCCTCTCTGGTTTCTTTCCAGTAGGATAACTAAAGGGGAAGCAATTTTGCTGTTGCTTTTGTTCAACCATCAAATTTAGCTATTATCAAGGAGATCTAGATATTTTCTCACCCTTAATCACTTTTGCTTGCTTCAGACAAAACAACAAACTGTGGTCAACTGAAATTAAGGCACAGATGCTTTTACTTACAACATGTGGAGAAGACAGGTAATGCCTACGGCTTAAGCATATCCACTCCTGCAATTCTAGTTGCAGGTTTCAACCTAGTTGTTAGGGTTTCAACTGTATGCGCTACTTTTGTTGATGTTTACAAAAGTCATTATTTTGATCCATGTCCATGCTCTGAAAGATTACAGTTCATTTACTGGCATAATATTATCTGTTATAAAACAACTAATTACAAAACTATTACTCTTCCTCTCCTCCAAGTTCTACTTCAAAGGTTGTATTTTTTTTTATTGAAAAGTTTTACAAAAAAGACATTTTTTTAAACGATAGGCCCCCTCCCCCATCCTCCTCGCCCTTCCCCCAGACTTCCCAGAGTAAAATACAGGGTGTTATATCTGGTAATCTTATTCAAACATACACTAACAAACTATAAACACTTATACCCCCTTCAGCACTTTAACTCCCTTAATACAGACTAAAATAATAATAATAACATATCTCTTGACATATCTTCTTAACTTCTGATCTTCATTCATAGGCTATTTGAAACTTTTTAGTCCCATATCTATTTTGGATATAATCGATCCATTTTCTCCAGTCCCGAATGTATCTTTCTTGTGAATGTTCTTTCAAGTAAGCTGATATCTTTGCCATTTCTGCTAAATTCCATACTTTTAATATCCAATCTTCTATAGTAGGTACGTCTTCTTTCTTCCAATGTTGCCACTAACAATCTTGCTGCTGTTATTAAGTGTAACATTAATTTAGTTTCCAAAACAGTGCAATCTGTAATAATACCCAACAAAACAGCTGCGGCTTAAAACTTATCTTTTTCTTAAAATCTTCTGGGTAGTCCACCATATTTTTATCCAAAAGCCTTAATTTTTTGCATGTCCACCACATATGAAAATATGTTGCATCATCACTACCGCATCTCCAGCATTTGGGTTTTGATTCGGGTACATACATGCTAATTTTTTAGGATCTAAATGCCATCTATAAACCATTTTATAAAAATTCTCTCTTAAATTTTGTGCTTGAGTAAATTTCACATTTCTCACCCAAATTTTTCCCACATATCCATTGTTATTGGCTCCTGAATATTCTGTGCCCATTTTATCATACAGTCTTTAACTAATTCCGTTTCCGAGTCAATTTCAATCAATGCATTGTATAACCTTTTAATATGTGCTTGACCTTGATCCTTAATTTGCTTTACTAAATTTTCATCGGTTCTCATAATACCAATTTTCTGATCTTCTTTCCACCTCGCTTGTAACTGTCCATACTGGAACCATGTCTGAACTATCTGTTCCTCTTTTAATAAATTAATAGATTTTAGTCAGTATACCCCTTCCATTACTAAAAGTTCTTTATAGGTAATTACATCTTGCTTCTGTTCCACATTTATGTTTTCTATCGCATGTCTGGGTATTGCCCATATTGGTATTTTATAATTTAATTTATATTGATATTTTTCCAGACACGCAACAGAGCATTCCTTAGTATATGAGTCTTAAAAGCATTGTCCACCTTTTTATCATACAATAAATACGCATGCCATCCATATAATAAATCATATCCTCTATATTCAATATTCTTTCTTCTGTCATGTTAAACCAATCACTGATCGTTGATAACACAGCTGCGTCATAGTATAATCTCAAATTGGGCATTTTAAGGCCTCCTCTTTCCCGTACATCTTGCATTATCTTAAGCTTAACCCTTGGTCTTTTCCCTGCCCAAATAAACTTATTAATACCTTTCTGCCACTCATTCAAATTTGTGTCTTTCTTGAGTATTGGTATCATTTGGAAAAAAAAGAAACTTTGGCAAAACATTCATTTTAACTGCTGCAATTCTTCCCAGCAAAGATAACTGTAGCTTTTTCCAACTTTCCATTTCTTTTTGAATTTTTGCCATAGTGATTCGTAATTATTTTTATATAATTTGTATTTGAAGCTGTAATATGTATTCCTAAATATTTAACCTTCTTAGCTATTTCAAATCCGTTACTTTTTCTAAGATCTCCTTTTGCTTTATAGTCATATTTTTGTTATAATTTTCATTTTATGCTTATTTATCTTAAATCCTGACACTTGTCCATACTGTGTGATTATCTCCATTAGTTCTATCACTGATTGATTTGGTTGACTTAATGTAATAACCAAGTCATCTGCGAACGCTCTTAGTCTGTAATCATGATGTCTTATTTTAATCCCTTTATTCTCTTCGATTCCCGTACTTTAATCAACAATATTTCCAATGTTAGAATAAACAATAATGGTGACAGGGGACATCCCTGTCGTGTTCCTTTTCTATTTTGCACGCTTCTGTTAGACTACCATTAACAATAATCTGAGCTGTTTGCTTCTGATATATTGCTCTAATAGGTTGTAGAAAAAAATTCCCAAATTCCATCTTTTCCATCACTTTAAACAAAACTGCCAATTCAGTTGATCAAATGCTTTCTCTGCATCCAAAAAATCAGCTGCAGGGACTTGGTTATTTCTTTCCAAATATTCCAGTAAGTTAACTACCTGTCTTGCATTGTTTTTCATTTGCCTTCCCATTATAAATCCTGACTGATCATTGTGGATTATCTGTTGCATAACCTGCATTAATCTATTCGCTAATATCTTTGCAAATATCTTATAATCTGTATTCAACAGAGATATTGGCCTATAGTTCTTCGGTTGACTAAGGTCTTGATCTTCCTTTGGAATCAGTGTTATGAAGGCTGTCCTCCATGATGGAGGCGTCTCTCCTCCTGTCTGAATTATTCTAAATACCTCCTTCAAAGGTTCTACCATTTCGAGCTGCAAAGTCTTATAATAGATAGCTGTCAAGCCATCTGTCCCTGGAGCCTTACCAACTTTTAATTGCTTAATTGCTGAGATAATTTCCTCAGATGTTACTAATTGGTTCAGTCCTTCCCTTTGTTCCTGTGTCAGTAAAGGAGCATTCATCCCCTGTAAATATCTATCTATATCCGACCCCTGAATTGTATCACTGGCATATAATTTGGAATAAAATTCTGAGAAAGCCTTTTTAATAATATCTTGCTGATATACCTCTTTTCCTTTATATTCTATTTTCTCTATAGTATGCAATTTTTGTTTTTCCTTAGCAGGTAGGCTAGCCATCTACCGGTTTATTAGCATTACAAAAGGTGTTGTGTTTGGCATACTGTAGATTGGTTGCCACCTGGTCTGCCATCAACATATTAAACTGCCCTTTAAGTAGCTTTATTGCTTCCTTCACCTTTCTATCATTTGGGTTCGATATAAGTTCCCTTTTTCCCTATCTCCTCCTCTAACTCCTTTCTTTTTGTTCTTTTCTGCATCTATATTTATTATTTAAATATATTAAAACTCCTCTCATATAGGCTTTACTCACATCCCACACTATTTCCATTGGGGAACCTTTATGCATATTCATAACAAAAATTCCTTCATTTGTTTTTACATTCTTTTACATTTTCTTCATATCGAACAAGTTTTCATTTAATCTCCAAGATCTCCTCCCCTTTCTCCTGGACCAACTCCATCCACACCGACTATGATCCGATAAGGTTCTTGGAAAGATCTTGATCTTCTTTACCCTGGAAATAAAATCATTGGTAATTAGTATAAAATCAATCCTAGAAAAGGATTTATGTCTATCGAAAAAAAGTAAAATCCTTTTCTTCAGTTTCGTTCTCTCCAAATATCTCTCAGCTCCAAATCATCTTTCAACTCAAAAAAGGATTTGGGTAATCTAACATGGCTTTGGGTACCTTGATTGGGTCCTTTTTTATCCTTTTGTGGTTCCAAAACTCCATTCCAATCTCCCATTAGGATGTAAGATTTATAGTCCCATTGAGTAATTTTATTATGCAGAAATTTATAAAATTTTTCTTGTTGCTGATATTCCAATTAGTAGCGTCTTTTCCCCTCTATTAAAAGTTCAATTATGATATAACTTCCTTGTATATCAGCTTCAATCAATTTAGCAATTAAGTCCTTCTTTAAATATATCACTACCCCATTTTTCTTCTCTGGGGCATATGCAACAAAGTGTTCTCCCAATCTAGAATTTATCAAATATTTCTGATCTTTTTAATATGTGTCTCTTGTAAACAAATAACGTCATTTTTATATTGCTTCAGGTAATGAAATATTTTCCTTCTCTTTGTGGTGAGTTCAGACCATTGACATTCCAAGTTAGAAACTTAGTTCCCATGTTTAGTAACATGAAGCTTTTGAAGCATCTCTTGGAAATCCAGTTCGACTGCCTCTTTGGCCTTGCTCCTCCCACTGCTTCAGATACCCCAGTCTCTTGACTTTGTGCTGTCGCTCTTGCAGCTCTTCCTGTTTACGTCTGGTTGTAGCTCTGGTCACTCTTTGTTCCCTCACTTCCGCTATTGTTACCGATGGCTGCTCGAAATCCAATAGTTGCTGTATTTCTTTTTCTGCCGCGTGTCACCCAATGGCTATTTGCTTCTGACTTGCTTCTTCCCATTTTTTTTTAACTTCCGATGGTAGAAATCCTGCTTTCAGCACATTGATATAAAAATCTTCGCCTTCAAAACTGTTGTCAAACAGTGCCCAAATAGTTCACCACCAAACCAACTGGTATTTCCCACCTAAATGGGAGCTGGTGTTTTTTAACTCCTCTGCCAGAAAAGCAAACTCCTTCTGCCTCTCAAGATCTTGGGTGGAATTTCTTTCAGTATTAACACCTCCTGATTTTCCACGTTAAATCTATTATTGTAGAAGCTTGTATGATATCATTTGAATCCCTCTCTTTGTAAAGTAGATCACCACATCTCTTGGCAGATTTCTTTGCCTTGCCAGCCAAGAATTCACACAAATATTTTGTCTATTTCCTCTATAAAATCATCAACCTGCCAGTCCAATATTGTTGCAAAGCCTTTGCAAAAATCTCTTTCAGATTTTCTTGCTGATTCTCTCTCAAGCCCCTTACTCTCAAGGCAAACTCCATATCTCTGTATTGAGTCAGCAAAACTTCTTCAATTTTTCCCATTTTGTTTTGAACCTCATTCATTTCTTCTTCCAGCTTCAAATTGCTCTGATTAATCTCTTCCACAATTTCATCCAGTCTTATCATATGTTTGGCCACCCCCTGGAATGCAAATAGGATGTCCTCTCTTATTTCTTTATTTTTAGTATTGATGGTCTCTCTAATTTCTTCCATCTCCTCTTTCAATCCTCTAGATATTTGCTCACCCATTGCCTCCACCTTTTTATTCATTTGTTCCATATTAGATTCCAATTTAACTTGTATTTCTTTAGTTTGTAATTTCAGAGCCCCTATCAGTGCCTCTTGTAACTCCACTAATGTTAAAGTTTGTGGGGCAATCAGCAGCGGGCTTTGTGATATAGACTGCTGTGCTGGTACAGATTTAGGGATAGAGGTAGGAGTTTTTAGTGATGTAGCAGCCATTGTTTATTCAGTTAAATCCAGTTAATCTCCTTGAATACTATATAGATTTAAACAATGTCTTTAACGATCCACTTTCACTTTTTACTTTCTCCTCCTCCCCTTGAGACTCATTCAGGCGCCATTTTCACTCTGCATTACAATAGTCTTTTCAAAACTTTAGCTTTTGTTCCCGAGTTAAAGTCCAATACTTGCAATTTCAGCTGCTCCTGCTTCCACTCCGCCTGCTTTAAAAGCCTTCAGATGTTAATCCTTATTCTCAGGGATGGTTGCAGTGCCTGGTTCTGCAATAACACAGAAGAATCCTGGATCCAGAGTTAATCAGACTCCAAGGGACCTCACACCCTTCGGACCCCGGCTTGAAAATCTGGGGCTCGAGGGGAGCTCTACCTCCATCCGATCGCTCACTTCCCCCTCTTTGCCTGAGGGGAAAGTTTCTGAACCGCTAAACAGCTGATTGATGCTGTTTTCATGGTTTTACAGATCAACAGGGCTGGCGGTCTAAGAAGACCATCCTCGACAGCTGCCTTGCCACCGGAAGTCCTAAAAAGAAAAACCTTCAAAGGTTGTATTTTGATGAGAACTCACTCGACAGATTCAAAAATTGATCCAGTTTTTATTTTTTTAAAATATTTTATCTCTACTTGTAAGAATAGGATCTAACATAATTAGAGTATCAGCATATTGCTTTGCAAAGTTCTCAGGGAATGAATGATAAAGAAATAGTTACTTGCTAGGAACAAGATACTAAAAATATCACATACAGGGAATTATTATTATTATTATTATTATTATTATTATTATTATTATTTATTGGACTTGTATGCCTCTTCCATCCTTGAAGACTCAAGTGGTCACAGTTTTCAAAACACATTCATAATAAATAAATAGTTAAAAAAAGAATTAAACTGAGTGAAGCATACACAATTACTTTATCTGCATCCAAATATCATTGTACTATATGTTATTTTGTGTGTCTGTGGACAGTGTCCAATATTTAAAAATATATTATGTAACTTTTAAAATATGCTGTAAGCATGTTAATAATGACCACGACAAATGGAATAGGATCTTCATGAGCTATCAAAAACCAAGATGAATAAAAATGTTTTTGCAAGTACCTGACTTGAAACCTTTAAGGCCATCTAGTAACACCTCTACCCAGGACAGGAATCTTCATCGCACCTCAGAAAAAAGATTTGGTAGTCATTTGATTGGGCTGATCAGAAGAGTTACAGTATATCCTGAAGTTATACCCTGGAGATTTCTATTAGAAATTTCCAAAATTCCACCCTATACTGTAGATCTATAAGTTAACATTAATATGTGCTTTATCTTTATTGTAAAGGGCTATGGTGGCACAGTAATTAGAGTGCAGTACTGCAGGCTTTTTCTGCTGACTGCCTGCAGTTCAGCAGTTCAATTCTCATCAGGCTCAAGGGTGACTCAGCCTTCCATCCTTCCGAGGTCATTAAAATGAGGACCCAGATTGTTTGGGGCAATAGGCTGACTCTATAAACTGCTTGGAAAGGGCTGTAAAGCACTGTGAGGTGGTATATAAGACTAAGTGCATTGCTATTGCTATCTATATACATAAGAGAAACACACAACAGAAGGGACCTCTCACAAACTGAAGACACATCAATATTCACTGGATGTGGAACAGACAGCCTCTGTTGATCACCACAGCAATCATCTTATCTGTATGGAATTTTTATCAGTTCTTTGTTTGGAGTCTTATTGTTGTTGTTGTTCAATCGCTAAGTTGTGTCCAACTCTTCATCACCCCCATGGACCATAACATGTCAGGCCCCGGCATCCTCCATTGTCTCCTGGAGTTTGCCCAGAATCATGTTCATTGCAACTCATCCTCTGCCATCCCCTTCTTTTGAGTCCTCTCTTCTCATTAGGTGGCCATTTGAATATTGAGTATTTGAGCTTTAGCTTCTGTATCTACCCTTCCAAAAAACCATCAGGGTTGATTTCTTCTAGGATTGACTGATTTGATCTCCTTGCAGTCTGAGAGATTCTAAAGATTAAATCTGCTCCAGCATCAACTTGGCAACGATTGTAGTTGTTTCAACAAGGGCATTAACTGGGCTATGTGCATGGCAAAAGAACCCAGCTGCTGTGTTTTTAAGTGCAGTCAACTTCTGAATCACTCAGAAGGACACAGCACTGTTTCCCAATCTTGGCCGCTTCTAGATGTATAGACTCCAACACCCAGAATTATTGTCAAAGACTATGCTAATGGTGGCATTCTGGGATTTGAAGTCCACACACCTGGAAATGACCCATGTTGGGAAGTACTGATATGAGCATAGGCAGGTAGGCAAGGTCATAAGCTGTTCCTAATTCAGGAACTGGTGTACCAACTGAAGGAAATAAAACATGCTCCATGACAGTAGGACCACTTGTACCACTAGTGGCAATGATGCTTCTATGAATGCCTTTTTATAAATACAGTGCGCTCATGTTCCTTTACAGCAGGAGTATCCACTTTGGCAACTTTAAGGGCTGTGGACCAAGTCCCAAAATTCCCCAGCCAGTCCAGTCTGGGAGTTGAAGTTGTCAAGGTTGGACACATCTGCTTTAAAGGAAATGTAAGCATATTTGGAGAGATAACCTACCCTAACATCCAACCCTAACCCTAACTCTTAAGCCTAACTCTAACTCAATGATGAATTCCGGGAGTTGAAGTTCATAAGTCTTAAAGTTGCCAAGGTTGAACACCCCTGCTTTAGAGGAAGCATGAGCACATTTGAAGAGGTAAACTACCATTGCCCATAGAAACTGGACTTTGTAAGTAAGGTTGGTACTATTTTTGAGACCATTTCCAAAAACAATATTACTCACAGACAATAAAAAAACTTATTCTGAAATCTTCAGCATGGAAAATGATCAACCGACCAGGCAACCTGAATTATAATTTCATTTCTTCAGTAATAAAAATGATAAGAAAACCCATTCAGATGGAGAGCAGCAAACTGAAAAGTGAAGTTATTTCCTATTATTTAAAAAGCCTTAAAATCTCAATCTTTGCACAGTAAGCTATTTTTTTATCAGTGAAAATTCTGGGAGGAATCCTGTCCCCCTCTTTTAAAGGCAAATAGAAAGAAGCACAAAACTGTGTCAGGCTGTTTCAAGGTTTGGAAGCAGAGATGTTTGAAGTTCACAATTGTTCTTGTTATGTATGCAGGTTTAAAGTCATTGGTTTAGTTTGAACTGTTCTTGTAAAATGTAAGAAATGATTGCTTTAAAAAGTGCGGGAAAACCCTGCACTCTGATTGGCTGGCAACTGCGGCTGCTGGCTATAAGTAGCAGCCGCAGCCCAGCCAAAGTGGGTGCGTTCTGAGCTGTAGTCACTAATAAACAAAGAGCTTGAAGCACTCCGCGTCTCTCTCTTCATGCAAACTTCACAGTTCTGTCTTGCAAAATGATATAAAATCTTCAGAAAAGGATATGATGAAGTCCATGAGATAACAACTTTGGGATTGTAATGAGCAAAGCCAGTAGGAAATTGCTGCAAAATGGTGGGATTATGGCCCATTTACTGAAGAAAATTGCAAGGAAATGACAGGCAGATATTTTGCCAAGGTATTTCTTGTTTCTACAAATTAGCTTTTAAAGCAATCTTTAAAAGTACAAGTGCTGGTTTTAAATAAAGGAAACCAAATGTATGATTCCGTGTTCTGTTCTTGAAGTGCATTTAATTAATATTTTTAAGCATCTCTTCTATTTAATTTAATTCTGTAGTTTTCAATTTACTATATTTAGAGGAAAAATAGGGAGCTTGGAAGCCTTTAATCCACCTATGGTTACACACACATGCAAGACCAGGCAAACAGTTTGTGAACTGGTTGCTTTGTTTCATTGCATCATATGTATTGCATACAGTATATTGCATTGCTCATAGGAGAACAAAACCATCAGGACCAGATTCAGCAGTCCACCTGGGTTTGAAAGACAAGGGTCTTTTGAAGTCCACATTCTGGATGAAGGGGGGCATTGGGTTGAAAAAGAGGCCATCTGTCTCAACAGAGGGGAATGGAAAAGACACCACTTACCTCCTGTCTACAACACAGTCCTTTCAACAGCTCCAAAAAGATTCCACCCAGTGGTGGGATTCAAAAAATTTTTATTACTGGTTCTGTGGGCTTAGCTTGGTGGGCATGGTGTGGCTTGGTGGGCATGACAGGGGAAGGATACAGTAAAATCTCCATTCCCACCCCAATCCTGAGGGAAGGTTACTGCAAAATCCCGATTCCCTCCCCACCCCACTAACCTGCTTTCCTGCTTCCTGCGTAGGGAACCAAAGAAGACCCAGCCAATCAGCTGGGACTCAGGAGGCAGAGAATAGATGGAGGCAGAGCCAGTCAGAGGTGGCATTTGCCAGTTCTCTGAACTACTCAAAATTTCTGCTACTGGTTCTCCAGAACTGGTCAGAACCTGCTGAATACCATCTCTGATTCCACCCCCATTTGCATTCTAATTCAGGTGACCCTGAGGGCACAGATAAATCCCCAAGTGGCCTCAATGGCTCTCAGAGAGAGTACTAACAACCACATGACTGCAAAAAAATACGATCCTTCCATCCCCACCCCCATCCTGTCAGAACAATCCTTCTATTCCTCCACTACCACCACTATCCTGTCAGAACTGATGAAGCATCTTGGATGAGAAGTAAAACATCTTCTTCAAGGGAAAAAAACATTTCTTCCTCAAGAAAAGCAAACAAAACATGGTCCAATTGCCTTTTGAGAAAAAACAGAAGGAGAAAAAAAGCACCTTTGAGACAACTATGACCTGGATGACTAAGAATCTTTCTAGAGGTTTACCAGAAGAATACCTTTTGGTTGCTATTTGTGCTGCCATTACCAGGAGAGGTTTATTGAATTACAATTTGAATTTAAATAGCAATAACCTCTGTTTGAAGCTGAATAGCATAGTTGATCATTGTGTACACATTCAAAATTTCAAAGTGCAACACTTCAAATGTTTCTGAATTACAGTTCTTGTCTTCTTTTTCCATTGGCACTGAAAGTAAAGCTGGTAAAAGTCCACCAACATTTAGAAATCACATTTAAAAAAAATTGCATCAAACTAATTCTCTTGATGCTTGTACACAAACACACATGCACGCACACATACACATTTATTGTATTATCTATAGCCAATAGTAATAGCACTTAAACATATACTGCTTTATAGTGCTTTACAGCCCTCCCTAAGCGGTTTACAGAGTCAGCCTATTGCCTCCAACAATCTGGATCCTCATTTTACCCCCCTCAGAAGGATAGAAGGCCGAGTCAACCTTGAGCCTGGTGAGATTCGATCTGCCAAACTGCTGGCAGTTGGCAGTCAGCAGAATTAGCCTGCAATATTGCATTTCATCCCCTGTGCCACCACGGCTCTTATAACATATAGCATGCCATAAAATACAGTAAAATAACAGTAAAATAGCCAGATTTTAAAATAAAAAGTAAAGATGTAAAAATGTAACAGGAAAATAAAGCCAAACCTACAGCTAAGAACTGAAGGATGCCTTTCCCAGTTTAAATGACAGCAGAGCAAAAGTTGTAAAAGTGGCTGCTGACAGTTGGAAAAGCATCTGCAAGAAGATCATAAAATTTTTCAAGGTTGGAGCCCTTGAGTTCACCTACCATAAGTCATTTAGCCCTGATCTCACTGTAAATAGGGAAGAGGGGGTCATAGCGGATAATATCCTCCACTGACCATACCATAAGAGCAGAGATGTTACAAAATCTCCCATCTCAGATACCTGGAAAGGCATGGTCTCCTAGCAAAAGGATGCAGCAACCACCCATTCTGTAACCATTTGAACTTGCAACAGCACTGAACTTGCGGTACTTATAACCAGTCCTCAGAATTCTGACCATCATCCACAGTCCATGCAGTTACAATTAAAATCTAAATCATGGGTCCCCAACCTCTGGGCCAGAGGTGGGTATTCAGCAGGTTCTGACCAGTTCTGAAGACCCGGTAGTGGAAATTTTGAGTAGTTCAGAGAACCGGCAAATACCACCTCTGACTGGCCCCACCCCCATCTATTCTCTGCCTCCCAAGTCCCAACTGATCAGCTGGGTCTTCTTTTGTTGCCCTGTACAGGAGAACGGAGCTGGAAAGCAGGGTAGTGGGAGGGGGAGGGAATGGAGATTTTACATAATCCTTCCCCTGCCATGCCCACCAAGCCACAGCCATCAAGCCACACCCACAGAACCGGTAGTAAAAAGTTTTGAACTGCTCTGGGCAATGGCCCACTAATGGGCCGTGACCTATTTGGGCCACATGTCTGGCTACCAGAGCAGGCACACACAACTCAACTTGCACAAGTGGTGAGCAGGTGGACAATCCATCCTGCCACTTGCTCAAGGGCTGCATGTATGCATGAACTGGCCCACTACCATGCGGCGCAATTCCCTTCTCCCCCTCAGCTGGGTCACCAACCCACAAAGGTTGGGGACCGCTGATCTAGATGCTTAGCACCTGGGTCATAATTATGATGTTACAGCATCCCATGGTGACTATTTGCGACCTTCTCTTCCAGCTTCTGACAAGCAAAGTCAATGAAGAAGCCAACAGGGGGTTGGAAATGGTAACTGCATATTATGCCCTCACTTAACAACTCACATCGATTTGCTTAATGACAGCAATGGAGCACTGGATTTGCCATTCTTAAGTGCTCCAGTCACATGATGTTGTGCTTTACAATCATGTCATTTAGCAATGTCAGCTCCAGACTCTGTGGTTGACATTAATTGAGGCCTACCTGTACATGCGAATATACACGCACACACATACTGTACATATAAACACATCAAAATGTCATCCATTTCCCACAAAATTCTGGCAGTTTATCTCACAAATAAAGTGCCTTCAAAACAGTTGATAAGGTTGCTTGAAAGTCATCTTATCGCTTTGATTCTGTTAGATTTGCATGAAGAGTCAGATGTGGAGTAAGAAGAGTTTATTAGTGACTACAGCTCATAACAGACCCGATTTGGCTGGCTGTGGCTACTTATAGCCAGCAGCCGCAGTTGCCAGCCAATCAGAGTGCAGGGTTTTCCGCACTTTTAAACCAATCATTTCTGACATTTTACAAGAACAGTTCAAACTTAACCAATGACATTCAAACCTGCATACATAACACCCCTCCCCACTAGGTTCAGTCCATACTCAAACCCCAACCTATCTAATGTATTCTTTTAAATAGGTGGGGCTCTTGCACGCTGAGACCTTCGTGGTTCAGAAGTTTTAACGTTCTCACCAGTGAGAGGGGAAATGTGTCTGTTGACATTTCCCTAGTTGGACTTCCTGTGAAAGAAGACCCTGTTTGATTGTTAGAATCTGGTCTCTCCTCCCAACCCATCTCCAGCCCAATGTCAGCACCCAAGTCAGGTAGTGATGTGCAATCTTCCACTTGTAAGGATGGATTTTGGCATTGTGACAGGTTTTGGGATGGTTCCTGTCGTAATGGCTCATTACACATGGGGTTGATTCTTGTTTGCTGATTATCCTCATGTTCCTCCCCTCCCCCTAGAAAGCATTAGGTATGGGAACTAGAGAGGAACAATTGCATGTTCCTGAGGTAACCTGGATCTAAGCTGATCAATGTGCCTGCTCCAGAGGACTCCATCCTCTGTTTGTACCCTGTAAGAACGAGGGCCTGTGATTTGAGTTATTTCAGCAGGAATCCATGAAGGTTCACCCATAAGGTTCTTAGCATAAACAGAATCACCCACACTGAACGCAGAACTTTGCTAGTGGAATCTAGTGGTGCGTTGGTGCGTAAGTGGGATGAAGGGTCAAGGGAGACCTAAGTTTCCTACCCATCAACAACTCTGCTGGGGATAAGTTAGTTGATGGGTTAGAGTGATGTGCTGAACACTAAGAAGTTTTCAACTTTCTCAGTGATGTCCCCAGGACCCAATTGCTGAAGCTTTTCCTTGGTAAAACGTACCATTCGTTCAGCCCGGCCGTTAGTCGAAGGGTGCCCAGGGGCTGTCAGGGCATGTCTGATACCCTGTTGTGCTAGATAGGATTCAAAAGGTTGGATGTAAATTGAGGGCCATTGTCAGAGACAAGAACATCAGGTAACCCGTGGGTTACAAAAGCTTTTAAGCTGCTTTGACAGCATCAGTTGTGGTGGATGCCATAGGGATTACCTCTAGCCATTTGGAATATGCATCTACTATAATAAGGAAGGTGTGCCCTCTGGTAGGGCCAGCAAAATCAATGTGAATCCTGACCATGGGCCCCTAGGACATTCCCATTCCTGTGGGGGGCTAGAGGTGGGGCAGGCCTGACTACCTGACAGTTGGGACAAGATGCAACCCAGTTTTCAACCATTTTGTCAATACCTGGCCACCATACATAACTCCTGGCCAATCCCTTCATCCTTACAATACCGGATGACCCTCATGTAACATTTCAAAACCTCTTTTGCAGTTTTGCAGGAATAACCACCCTGTTACCCCACAAAATACATCCTCTTAATACAGATAATTCAGTTTGCCTGGATTTAAAAGGTTGGGCAAGGAGTAGATCTTGAAGAGGCCAACCTTTCTTAATCCAGCCTATAACAGGAGCCAATACAGTGTCTTTGGCAGTCTCTGGCAATTTCAGCAG
>CM019148.1:147193765-147207318 GCA_009733165.1 Naja naja
TGTGGGGTGGATACCATGCTTGTCAATCATATAGCCCAAGAACTCAACCTTGTCAGTTCTAGAGTTATTTTTCTTCCTTGACTTTTACCCCGCTTTTTGAATCTGGTAAGGACTTCTCTGAGTCTCTCTTGTAACTGAGTGTCATTTTCAGCAGAGATTAAAACACATCAAAGTAAAGGTACTACCCCTGGCAGTCCTTGAGCATCCTTTCCATAAGGCTTTGAAAGATGCCTGGTGCCATGCTTACTCCACGGTAAACTTTTACATTTGAAAGCACCTCTATGAGTCACAATGGTTTGGGCCTCTGCAGTGGCATCATCAACTGTTAATTGTTGATATGCCTGGGCCAAATGCATTTGGCAAAGACTGTACCCTGCCAAGTGAATGTAGTAAATGATGCACCACTGGAACTGGATATGCGCTCTGTTGAAGCATGGTTCAATGTCCCTTTATAGTCTCCACAGATTCTCATTGACCCATCAGCCTTGACTGGTATGACTATGGGTGTCTCCCCCTGGAGTGATCAGTGGGCTCTAAAACCCTTGGGCTATTAGTTTATCTAATTGTGCATCAAATTTTTCCTTTAAGGCAAATGGGACCCTTGGGTTTAAGCGAATTGGTGGCACCTTGGGATCTAGAATGTGAAAGTGATAGGGGTCCCCATATACTTGCCCAATCCGTCGCTGAAGACCTCTGGAAACTCAGACTTCAAGGCCTCCTCCCATTCAGTGTTGCTCACGTGATTGATGCCAGTCACCTCCGATTGCCTAGTGGATTGAACCACTCAAGTCCCAGCAAGCTTGGGTGATTGTCCACGATGGTCAGGGGCAAGCATTTGGGTGGCCTTTGAACTTCACGTTGAATTCTCTTGTTCCAACCTACTGGAATGTTGTTCCTTGGTAGTCCTTAAGAGTCAGTGCTTGCTTCTTATAAAATTCTTCTGAATGTTTGGGAATAGTTTGTGAATAGTGTCCCATGACACCATAGATAAATAGGAGCCTGAGTCCACTTCCATTTGGCAAGGCCTTCCTTCAATTAGTACCTTCACATGCACTTTTCTGTTATTGATAGAAGAAGAATGACCAATAGTTACTGTCTGATGAGTTTCATTCTTCCCCTTTGCTTCTGTGCTGCCCATTTTCTCACTGAGGTTGTTGGGCTTGAATTCTTTGTCAGGAAACTTCCTTCTGTTGGGGGAGTTCTGGATGATTTGCAGACTCTTGCTAGGTGTCCTCTTTTTTCACAATGGAGGCAGATGGTATCTAGGAACTTGCATTCAGTGCGGGGTGGCTTCCCCACAACCTCTGCAGTAGAAATCTTGCCTCTTTCTTCCCAGGTCTTTCTTTTTCCGCTCCATTCTGAGTCTATAAATTCCTTCCTCACCTACCACAGTCTGATTCAGAATCTATTTGCTCACAATGAGTTGCTGTGGACTTTTCCACATCAGGATGGCTTGTGGCCTTGTTAATTTTCTTCATGGCTGGTGCTGAGGACTTGGTAGCTTCTGCTGAAGAGGCCTCTTCTATTGCTTCTTTCGGTGTGATCTTAGGTCTTAGTAATAACTTGCTCTGAAGCACCTTTCTTTAAGGCCCAGAACAAATCGATCGTGCATGGCCTCTTCTAAATTGTTAAATTCACATGCACCACCAATGTCTCTTAACTTGCCATGAAGTCGTTTAGTTTTAGCTTCCCTTGATCCGACGGTAAAACCCGTGTCCTTAATGAGGCCACGATACTTGTGGGGCATAATGGGCTCTTAACAACTTTTCTAAGTCAGGCCATTCCATTACTTCATGTCTGCAGCTCCCGCCAATGCCTCACCATCTTGAAAACTGCTGGACCTCAGTGCATGAAAAGACCGCCCTCTTCCGCTTCCGAAATGTCGGCAAGATCCTTTCCTTCAGATAATTTGGAACGATCTGCATACGTCTCCCAGTCTTCTGCTGTCGGATCGAACGGGGCGGGGGGGGGTGTTCAGCGCAACCATCTCGCTCTCCTTCTGTTCGCGTTGCCTTCTTCTTCAGGGAGATCCCACCTCGTTGCCAGTGTTAAGTTTGCATGAAGAGACAGACGCGGAGTGCTTCAAGCTCTTTGTTTATTAGTGACTACAGCTCAGAACGAACCCACTTTGGCTGGGCTGCGGCTGCTACTTATAGCCAGCAGCCGCAGTTGCCAGCCAATCAGAGTACAGGGTTTCCCACTTTTTAAACCAATCATTTCTTACATTTTACAAGAACAGTTCAAACTAAAGCAATGACTTTAAACCTACATACCTAACAGAAAGAGGGAGGGAGAGAGAGAGGGAGGCAGAGGAAGAGAGAGGTGAGTCTCCTGAGATGCAGTCACTAAATGTTGTATAGATTCACTTATTGTGGGGGTGGGAGAGAGAGAGAGAGAGATGCTCTGTTTGTGTATGTGTGTAGGTGTTCAGGTAATTAATTAATATTGTTATCCAAGCTGCGTGGTGAATGTCAGCTGCTTTTCAATTTACATTAGGAATTCCATTCCTTCCATTACTGTTCTGCCATTCAGGCCACCATGTTCCATCCATTTCACTGGGTGGGAAATATTAGATTTTTGCTGACCAAACAATTGGATTGTCAACAAAAGCCTTCAGGGATCCCCCAGCTGTTTCTAAACAGGCTGACATGATCAATTGAATGCCAGAGAACATTATGAAGAATGGGAATATTATGGGTAGGATTTGATGAGGTTTTGACAAATTGTATGTGTGTGTGTGTGTGTGTATAGATGGGGGTGGAGTGATCCTCTTCTACAAGGACCCCCTAAGAATGAAGAAGCATTGTAAAATGTCTAGCTATTTGCAGGATGTTTCAAATGGGGCAGATTTTTAAAGGAAAAAAAAACCCTTGATTTTTGAAGCATAAGGAAAAAAAACCCTTGATTTTTGAAGCATGGAAAGATACAGAGGAGAGAGAAATAATAAAGTAATAAGTAATCAGTTTGGCTAGCTGATTATGTTTCAGGTAACTGGGCCTCCAGACTGTGACTGTAAATCATTCTGAGGTGATAGAAGGTGTAACATAAAAAAATCATAAGAAATAATAAATATACAAAAATACAGAGTACCTGTACTCAAGCACAGTGTTCAATGCAGCTATATAAATGTACATATGTTATGAAGATTGTATATAATGCTAGAGAATGGAAATACTGGCTTGAAAAATTGATTCTTTGTTTTCTGTGGCTTTGCTATTGACAGTTGCTTTATTCACTAGTAAAACTGGATAAATCCTTTTAAAATATTTTTTTAATCAGAAAAATAGCAAAGGACTGAGCAGGCAAAGCTTGATTTAAGGGTGAAAGCACAGTTATCGCTTGAATTGCTGATTTCTGGTGACTACAAGTCGCCTTGATGTAGTTTTCTTGGCACCAAGGCAGAAGGGAGTTTCCACTTAGCTTTCTTCCAACCTAAGGGGAAGCCATGCATTTTTTTAAAAAAAATGGGTTTGGGAGACAAACAAGAATGTTCACTGGTTTCTAATCAAATTAGGTGGGAATGAACTGGGAATTCTCGGCCACCTTCGAAAATTAGAGAATGATGAATATGAGCTCTCCCGTTAGAGGGGCTATTTTCAATTTATTTCTCTCAGCCTGAATCATGTGCCCTTTGATGTTGTTAGGGTCTTATTTGTCATGCCCTTCACTGAGGCATGTCAATACCAGCTTCCACTGAAGGCCACTAAAATGTATGGAAGGATTTGCAAGCCTGGGCTTGTTACTAGCAAAACGGAAAGAAAGCAGAGCTTTTGGGGGGATAAGTAGCTGTTCTGATTCCTGGAAGCTAACTGCCACATTATTAATATTTTTAAACCAAGGTATCCGCGAAATGAACAAACTATGCCAGTAAGACCCAGAGTGACAGAATGCTTTGTGTGTGTGAAGAATGCTTTTGGAGGTTATATACAAATTAGACTGAACTGAAAGCCAAATGGGCCGGAGTGGGATTCAAATTTTTTAACAACTGGTTCTAGGGGTGTGGCTTAGTTGGTAGGTGTGGCTTGGTGGTCATGTGACTGGGTGGACGTGGCTTGGTGGTCATGTTATTGGCTGGGCGTGGCCAACTCAATAACACTCATATCGAGGCACGCATCTCCTCGCCTGGCCTCTCATGACTGTGGGGATGCTGCAACAGTCGTAAGTGTGAAAAATGGTCATAAGTCACTTTTTTCAGTGCCATTGTCACCCCACACAAGCAAAGTACCAGCAAAGGAAGGGGGAAAAAAACTCCAGAGAAGTTCCTGAGACAGGAAGTCTAGTCCTGCCAAGAATGTAATAAGGGTTAACGGAGAGGCAGTTTCTGTAAGCAACACCAGAATGTTTCCTTCCTGACTTCCTTACAGGATTAGGCCAGTAATTTCTTCTAACAACTGGTTCTCCGAACTGCTTAGAATGTTAACAGCCGGTTCTAGCAAATAGGTGTGAACTGGTAGAATTCCACCCCTGCAAACGGGAATGTAATATTTTCCTGGCCTTTCTCTGCTGCCTGCTATGAAGCAGAGATGGGATCAGGCATGTGGTATGCATGGGAGGACTGCATCCCTAAGGGAGTTGTCATTTCTAAATAGATTTCTGCTACCTAAGACTGATTAAAGCAGCAGGCACTACTTCTGGATTAAGAGTAAAGAGGCTGTCCAGAAAGCTAGGCGACTACAGATGCAGTCTTAAGTCCACAAATTCTATGAAAGGACTAGATGAATTCACTTTTCAAGAATCCCTGGGTTAAAAGCAACAACGGTATTGTTAATATTACAGTTTGCTTTTGTTAACACAATTTATTCACCATGTATTCCATCTTTCCTGATAATGCAAGGCAGTTCACCTAGGAAAAAAACCCAACACACACACAAATAATGCTTAGGTAATAAATACAAACCAGATTCATACTTTAGAGAAAAATCATTTTGCTCACTTATCTGACATAAACTGCACAGTAGTGGTGGCAGGAATCCAGTTTGCCACACTTAATAGAGATATAAAGTAGTTATTTACTTGGTACATAAAGGTTTTTTCTTACTTTTGGGAAAGAGAGTTGACTGTTCCCCCACTCAGCTTGAAGAGTGCTCAATCCTGCAAAACCAAAATCTGATTACATGAGCTATAATGTTGCTGTTGCGCTATTTTCAGAGTTTACAGGATATAAAGTCCCAATTTGTTAACTTATGTCTGACTACCTTAATGCAAGGTTATTTTTTGGGGGAGAACACGGGGAGCATCAGTCATTTTAAAAATTGCAACTTTTCAATGTGGCCAATACAACACTCCCCCTGCCCAAATAATATAAGTCATCTGTGGGTTAAAATTAAGGCCAGCTTCTGGCATCTTCCTACTAGTTACCAGTTAAATTCTATCCACATCATTGTGATGGTTGCACAGGCATTGTTGTTGTTGTTAGTTGCAAAGTCATGTCCAACCCATCATGGCCCCATGAACAATGTTCCTCCAGGCCTTCCTGTCCTTTACCCTCTTCTGGTGACTCCATCCAGCCACCATATTCTCTGTCATCCCCTTCTTCTTTTACCCTCAATCGCACAAGCATATGGGTAGTTTTCAACTTACCACCAGAATTGGGACCAGAATTTCCATTGCTAAGCAAGGTTTCTGGTTGTGATTTTACCCTTTTTGGCACAATTGTTAAACAAATCACTACAGTTGTTTTAAGTGAATTACATGACTGTTAAGCAAACTGGACTTCCTCCATTGACTTTACTTGCCAAAAGCTGGGTGCGAAGGTCACAAATGGCAAACACGTGGCCCCTTCCCCTGGGACACTGCAACCATCTTAAACATATGCTGGTTGTCCAAAAGCCTAAATTTTGATCCCATCATCATGGGGATGTTGTAAGTGTGAGCACCAATCATAAGTAAGTTTTTTCAGTGTGGTCGTAACTTTGAACAGTCACTAAATAAATGGGTGTAAGTCTAGGGTGACCTGCGTTGCAGTGGAAACATGACACGATAAATTCAAAATATGATATGATATGATAAATTCATTGAATTATAAATTCAAAAGTATTTCTTCATAAAACAGTGTGTCAGGATTCTGGCAGTTACTCCGATTAAATCATGAGCCTCGAGCCACACTCCCAAAACTAAAGAGGATTTATATGAAGTTAACATTCTACATCCGGCACTAACCTGGGCATAGCCAACTCTGAGATACGTAACTCACTGTCACCCTTGATCCTGGTTTCCTCCCCACCCCTCTGGGTGTATCATCCAATGAAAAATATCCATAGCCAAGAGTCATCAATCATGCTCTCCAATTAAATTTTTTCACAGCAGAAGCTTCAGCCATCTAATCAGTCTTTGAAGAAAATATGAACGGAATGTACTTTCGATTCCACACTGTTGCCTGCTCTTTGAAACTCCCCCCACTTCTTTCTGTTGTCAACCATAAAATGTGTATACAAAATGTTTTATGAGTTGACATTCGGCTCCCCTCACTTCTTGAAGGTGACCTGTATAACACACACAAAATCAATTTGATTGCAAATATGGAAGTTTATGCTCACAAAATCCCCCAGGCTTGGTTGGATTTTCTGCATGGAACCTTGCTACAAGGTGATCAGCTTGGACATTCCTACTCTTTACCCATGATGCCTCTGATAAGTAAATATTGGAGTTGACTCCTGTGCCACCTCGAATCAAGGATTCGCTGCACATGTATACAAAATGTTTTATGGGTTGGCATTGTGTGTGGCTAACATCCACAATCCATAAGCTACCCCTCCCCCATAACATGACAGTCACCATCAATCTATCTTTAAAAGAGAGAGGGGAGGGAGGGAGGGAGAAAGAGAAAGAGAGAGAATGAGTAAATGGTGGGAATATCTCTTGACCCTGAAGTTGTAGTGACTGCTACACAAATGCCTTTGAATTTCAGCTCTCTAAATTATTCTCCCCTTTGTACAAGCATGATTCTTTATTGAAGACATCAAGCGTATTATTTATCAGACATCAACCATTTGCGTATCACTTGTGACAGGGCACCAGCTATTTATATTCCTTGATGATTAAATTAGACAGCTAACTAGTTGCATCTGTCTCTATTAATTAGTCCGCCATGAAGTCTGCAAATAGCTTGATTGAATCCCTTTGCAGGACTACAGGGGAGATGGAAGATAAAACTCCTCTTCCCCATCTAAAGAGGCATGGGGGTTTGTCTGAAAAGAACTAATCTGGCCTTCCTTTTTACCTACAATAAACAATTGGCCTCTGAGAGTTGTTTTCCAGAAGGCTATACCCTTGGGCAGATTGATATTCTTCCATCCATTAGCCCACCACTTTATAGCACGTCCACTAGTATGTCTGTGCATCCTGAGTTCTGTTTAGCAATAGCAATAGCATTTAGACTTTGACTGGTTGCTAAACTAGGAAGTCAGTAAGTGGTGATTACTTATAAGCAGCACCTGTTATTGGGTTGAGTAATCCCATAATTTGCTTTATGTGGGAGAGCACATCCTGGTTTTAATTCCACTGGCCATTTTAAAGAACGGATTTGTGATATTATTCACCACAGAGTTCTAACAGTCGCTGCAATTAGCAAATATACAGCTCCAAACTGAGGAGCATAAAAATAAAATGGATTAAAAATGCATTTTCTATGAAAAGAAGGGACTCAGGTGGTTCAATAAAGAATAAAAAATTGACTCTCCAAATCCATACAGTTTAGATTTTATACAATGAAAAACCCAAAAGTATTTTTCAACTGCTCAGATGGATGAGGATGCTGCAAATACAAAGCATTGTAATCCCACCCTTCCCAAACTGATAGATCAGGGCTGTCAAACAATGTGTCATGCGTTGGCCACGCCCATGCCCAATTTAGCAAAGGGTAAAAAAGTCCTGATACATCACGTGATGCTGCCATAACAACGCAAGTTTGACACCCCTGTGATAGATGACCTGGAACATAACACACTTTTATCCTATCATGATGAAATAGATAAGCATGAACCCACTCTCCTTGTGTCTCAAGAGCATCTAACCTTCTCAGGTGCTCCAGAGGAGCTAGAAACAAGAGAGGAGGAAGAGGAGGAGGAGGAGGTAGAAGCAGAAGAGGAAGAAGAAGAAGAGGAGGAGGAGGAGGAGGAGGAGGAGAAGAAGAAGAAGAAGAAGAAGAAGAAGAAGAAGAAGAAGAAGAAGAAGAAGAAGAAGAAGAAGAAGAAGAAACAACCTTTTTTCATTCACATATGTGAAAATAAATCACAATAGGCAGGGGGGGAAAGCATTCAGATATATCCTAAAAACAAGGGCATCTCCTTTACCCTCAGGTGCAGTTTTAAATTTCTTTTTTGTAAGAAATAGAGAACGCATGCACCTCATAATATATTTTGGGGAGGGTTTTGTTGTTTTAATCCTTTTGCTAAAACCTAGTCTTCTGGGCACTTTCCTTTAATTTGTATTCTGTTGTGTAGGAAATAAAAGAACGCAGCCCTAAACCTCAATCTTGCTGTTCTTTTTTGTAAAAAAAGTCCTTCTATTATGAAAAATCAATATCATAACTCTGCAAGACCTGAATGAATAAGAACCATTTGAACTGTTGAAGCTGGGGGAAGTGGGGAGAGAATGACTCCAAGATGACTCTTTCCCATTATGGTGGCTTCCTTTACATTTCTCCCTCAGGCTGAGCCATGCATGATCTTTCATGAGGAGGCATATATTTCTATAGATCTCTCCCCTTTAGCTCTTATTTATGCTCTTTTGTAAGATCTTCTCTCCTTCTTCCTTACCTGCCAAGTCCTTCAACACTTTGACCAGTTTTTGGTCCGTACATACATAGCCTTTATTCATCACTGTTTGAAGTTCACCCCCTCCAAGACGATCAATCTCTGCTCTAATTGAAAAGCAGTTTTTCAAGGTATGTTGCTAAAAATCCTAAACCCGGTCTCACTCAGTCTGGCATTCTCTGCCTCCTTCAAATACTTTAAGCTTGTCCAAAAATTCTGTCCTATTTGATTGAAACCCAAGCGTTCCATGCTACTCAGTGGGAGAATGAATTTCATTTAAACACAGTTCTCTATATAGGTAGTCTCAACTGAGCCCAGAATTTTGGTTGCTGAGTGAGTAAGTGAATCACTGAAGTTGTTAAGTTAGTAATACAATTGTTAAGTGAATCAGGCTTCTCTATTGACTTTGTTTGTCGGGAGGTCACAAAAGGTGATCACATGAGCCCAGGACACTGCAACCTTCATAAATATGAGTCAGTTGCTAAGCATCTGAATTTTGATCACATGACCATGGGGATGCTGCAATGGTTATGAAGTGTGAAAAATGGTCATAGGTCACTTTTTCAGTGCCTTTGTAACTTTGGTCAGTAAATGAACTGTTTTAAGTGAAGGACTTCCTGTATTTGAGCAAGAAATCAGACTGGGCAACCCTCAAAATGACCCAAGGAGAATCAATCTGTTTATAGAGATCCATTTCAGACTCCAAAAGTGATTTATTCCTGTGTTCTGACAGAAAGATGTATGTAGAAAGGAAAACTACATGTAGAAAAAATGGGAAAAGAGCTTTAGATAGTGAAAACAAAAATCTATCTATCTATCTATCTATCTATCTATCTATCTATCTATCTATCATCTATTTGAAATATTGGAGGCTGCTGTCTTCCAGATGACCCTTACATTCAATAACTAATTTATTTTATTTTTTATTTTATTCATTTAATTTATGCAGCCACCCATCACACAGCATAAGTGACTTATGGGTGGTTTACAACAAGTTAAAATAATCAGTAGATAAAGTTATCATAATTACCAACAATTGAACATCAACAACTATAAAAAGAAATCTAAGCTAAAGTCAAAAGTAAATAAAAGGGTGTTAACAAAAGTGGAACCACCTCACTAGCTCACCCATCCCCTGGGACTTCTAGGCCTGCAGACACCACATGGTCTTGAGAGACCATTGGTTGCTCAGAAGAGATGAGGCCAACCTCATCTCATGAGGGAGGAGATTCCACAATGTGGGTGCCATTGCGGAGAAGGCCCACCACTTAGGAGCTGCTAAATTTAGATAGAGCCTGTAAGATGCCCTTTCTGCAGGATCTGACAGTAAAAATGGGAATAGCAGAGAAAGCATAACAGAAAGATCCTTTCACTCATGTTTGTAATTGGGCAACATTTCCTTTGTTGTGTAATGGACCAAACCTAACTTCCAGAGTCATAATCCAACCCGCTTGGGAGATCACTGAATTGACGCAAAATTGGTTGCAAAAGAGAATCTAAGAACAGAGTAAATATTGTCACAGTATGGGAGAATTTCTTTGTTTATCCATATTTATCATTTGATGTAGTGAGGAAACTGTAGGAGAGATTAGCAGAGCTAGGGGGAGGAGCTAAATGAGGCATCCATTTAGAGTCCTTATGTAGCTGCCAAAGAATGAAGTCCAACCTTTCTTGAATGCTGTTGCACCTTATCTAACTCTAACCAGATGCTAATCATTAGTTGATAACATTCTTGTGTATAGGCTTTTAGCAATAAATCAATTAATTTGAACTGTTGAAACAGAATAGAGACTCTGCCCCCACCCCTGAATGTATCTATTCATTCCATCCACCTATTTGATTTTTTTGTGACTCACCCAATAATAAAGTGAAATCCCTCTCCCCCACCCACCATAGTATACTGTGACCCACCAGGTGCTTAATAATACCCCCCTCCTGTTTATTTATTTATTTATTTATTTATTTATTTATTTATTTATTTATTTGCAATCCAAGGCAAATCAAAGAGATTTATTACAATCCTGGGGAGCTGGCATTGTTTGCTCATATAAGATGCATTTAGTTTAGGGTGAATGACGGGAGTTATGGATTGAGCAATCTAATCTAATAATTTCTTCCATGTTTTCATATATGCCAGAGTTTGAAATTCCTCACTGTAGAATATTAACACTGATAATTTGTCATGCTCAGTCTCAAAGGACAGGAGAACATTTACTTATTCTGTAGATCCAGTTATCAACTAAGGCAAAACACTAGACCCTATCCAGTCTGAACGTATCCCCATTTCCCTTTCCTGTTTATCTGTAATGATGAAAGTCCACTTCTCCCTCTTGACTTCCACAGAATTCCAAGGGGACCCGGGGAGGTGTCTGTTTCTCTTATTGCCATCATAGCCAGATAAAAGAGCAAAATCTGCTACAGCTGTAGTGTAGTTACAGCTACAGCAAGCTGTAAGGGTCAAGCCAAACAAACTAATAGACAAGAGCAATTGTGCAGAAATTTGAGAATTTGCAGGAAACAGAGGAGAGCAATTCCAGTTGTTGCCCTTGCCCTACATAATGTCAATGAAGCAGGATAGGATCCAAATGGTTCCAAAATGGGCACCAATTTATCAAAATGCTGTGGTTTAGGAAAAGAGCTTGGTTAACCTAGGCATGAAACTATCTGAGTGTGGTTTGTCCATCTCTATTTTGCCTTGGGATTTGACCTGTAATGTGTTTTAAAGCATTCCATTTACTTCTAATGATGTTTAAAATATACTCAGCACTGTATTATGAGTTTGGGACATCTTGTTTGCCATAAATGTGTCTTTCACCCTGATTTTCTCTATTAGTCTTTCCCCCTGAGAGTGAAAATGCTACCTACCCATCCTTAATACAGTGGAAAACTACAATGGCAAAACATTTGTTGTTGATATTACTAATCCCCAAATGTCATTTATTGTTTCTGTTCTAATTTGCTGACAAACTATGGTAACTTATTTCCTCATCTGCAAGAAGCATTAATAAACTGATTGGCTAAACTCTCTAGTTTTATTGCCCTCTCCTTTCAGAACAAAAGATGAGAAGAAACCATCGTATCGCTGCATGAGGAATTGAAATTTTTGATACCTCACAGTTTTTCTGTTGACAAGAATACCAGTCAGCATCAGGAAGAAAAAGAAAGACCCAACATTTCTTTAAGCTATTGAGTAGCTTTAGAGTTGTGCCTTTCTCTTTTAGTTCAGAAGAATAAGAGTAGAAAGACACTGGAGCAGAATTCAGAATATTTACTAAATTCAGACGCACCTCTTTACATTCATTCCACAATTCTTTTGGTTGTCTATCAGTGAGGTACAGCTTCAGAGTTTGGATGCTACAAAACCTTGGATTTCTAGCCAGAATCTCTTTCTGCAAAACTTGATCACCCTTTATTCCCAGTGACCTGCGCTTCTTCAAAAGACTTCTTCACCATTATAAGTAGGCTAGCTAGCCCTCACTACTTTCAGAAATAAATTGTGCCTGGCTGTATATTCACTACCAGCTGAAAATAACTGCTTCTTATTCCCTGAAATTATTTTTTAAAAATCATACATAAATGCCATGTACTGTAGTTGGTTGATACCCAGACCTATACAAATTGGACAAATCTAGACACAGTATTTTATTATGAATGGCAGCATTGTAAACTTTATGACTAAACCTATAAGGTTCATAGATTATGGTCTTTAATGATATTCAATAAAGTGGCATTTCTCTCCTTTTGTTTCTAGAAGTTTATGTTTTGGTATGTAATACCCATTCCAATTTTGGAATAAACACAGGCTCTTCTAGAAGTACTAAGTGAAATTTAGCCAACAATAGTTAACAATAGTGTAGTCCAAATCTTTGGGGGCAGAAATCTTTGTTTTCCTACACTACTCTTTTAGCTTTGTCATAGAAAAAGATAGCAATTCCTAACAGGATCAAACATTTTGCTTCCTCCTTTGTGGAATTAATTTACTTCCAAGATCCTCTGCCTAGAATAAATTTAAGTAAAAGTAATATTGCAGAGACATACATCTCTGGGATGCTTTCTCACTCAAAGGGAGCATAAAATGGTATCCGTGAACCTCACTATTCAAAAAAATAGGAAGTAACCTAATTCCAGAAGAACCCCTGGCTTCGAGTCTTAGATCAAGGCATCTAAGCTCCACAGTCCATGAAACAATATTGACTTGTGGCTGTCCTTTTCACATATGAAATCATCCAGCAATATTGATGTGATATACATTAAACTTAGTGGATTTGCTTTTACTGAGTGCATACTGTTATGTATGCAGAGTTTGAATTGATTGGTTGTTCTTGTAAAGTGTTTGAAATCATTGGTTAAAAAGCGGAAAACCCTGCACTCTGATTGGTTGTCAGCGAGGCAGCCGCTATATATAGCTGTCGGCTAAGCCAAATTGGGTCCGTTCTGAGCTGAAGTCACAATAAAACTTAAGAGCTGAAGCACTCCGTGTCTGCCTCTTCATGCAAACTTAATAATGGCGACAAGGATGGGATTCTCCTGAAGAGAAGGCGATGCGGAACAGAAGAAGAGATGAGATGCTGTGCTGAACACCCCAGCCCCGCTCGACCTGGCAGAAGACTGGGAATCGTATGCAGATCATTTCCAAATGTATCTGGAGGGAAACGATCTGGCCGCCATTTCCGAGCAGCGGAAGAGGGCGGTCTTTCTACGCACTCGCGGTCCGGCGGTTTTCAAGATGGCGAAGGCACTTGCAGGAGCAGCAGACGTGAAGGTAATGGCTTGGCCTGATCTGGAAAGGCTGTTAAGAGC